>VYZP01074327.1:66721-96551 GCA_013400635.1 Hypocryptadius cinnamomeus
CGCAGCGGGCCCGGGCCGGAGAGCCCTGGCGGGCGGGGGTGTCGGTGTGGGCGGAGGGTTCGGTGGCCGGGCGGGGTTGCGGTGCCCAGGCGGCCGCGTTGCAGGGCCCGAAGCCCCGCCGTGCCCGCGGGGAGGCCTCGGCCCGGGCCCGGGCCCGGCCCGTGCCGTCCCTGCCGCGGGGAATGGCGCCGTGTCCCACACGAGCGGGTGAAAACGCGGGGATGAGGCCTTGCCAGCCGGGCTGGCCGAGCTGCTGCGCCTTCAGCCGTGCCCTGCCTGTGAACAGCGGGCTCTGTGGTCGGGGCACTGGAGGGTGTGATTTTTTTAAAGCCACCTTTGTTAGAGTTTGTGATTCAGCGCAAGTCACCATCTCCAGAAAGGCTCGTGTACCCACGCAGGGCTGAACGTTTGGCTGAGGAGTTTGAGGCGGCCCTAGCTGCACTGAGGAGCAAATGGGACACTGGCATTTAATATTTGTAGGCAGATTGTTAAATGACTTGTTAAATGAAGTTGCTCTTAGGTCTGTGTAACTTAGTTCTGCCTTCTCAAAAACTGTCTTTCCGTACTAGTGGGACAGTTATTTACATATGCACCCACATGGAGAACAGTACTAATGCTCAAAAATTGGCAGTGTTGTACAATAAATATCTAAAGGCACTATGGAGANCACGGGAGCGGCGCGGCCACGCCCCCTGCGGACCCTCACAGCCAATCCCCGGGCCTGGCCCCGCCCCCTGCACATCCCCCCAGTCAACCCCGGGCGCTGAGCCGGGCCCGGAGATGGTGGACGCTGCGGAGTTGGTGCAGAGTTGTAACTGAGAAGCGAACGTATCGTCCGTGTGTGTGTGTGTGTGCCCGTGCCCGACACACGGGCAGGAGAGCAAGGACCAGCCTGTCCAGGTTCTGAGCGGAATCCGCTGTGGGCAGTATACAAAGCGCCCCGTACCGGGTGCTGAACCCCGCACCGATCCCAGCAGGGCCCTCAGCGGTCCTTCCCTATAACCGGCTCTCCTCCCCTGGACTTGAGCTGCTCTCCCGGAGCTCTCGTTTGCCGGGCACCCAGGAGCCACACCGTGCCTGCCAGCACCTGCGAGCAGGCTTTCACACAGCAGGGCTTTGCAGTCCCAAAGGTCCCCGCCAACAGCTCTGTCTGTCCTTCAAAACACCGAAACTCCTTAAAACCAGGGGCAACATCATCCCTGAGCCACAGGCATTCCCTGTGCACCGTGAGCCTGGGGAAAGAAGTGTCGGGCAGACGCTTCGGGCAGAGGGCGGAGAAGAACAAGGCTCGGTTCTGCTCGGTCCGTGCGGGGCTGCCCGAGGGGCAGCGGCGGCAGCAGCAGCTCGGTATGCGATCGCGCCGCCGTAGGACGTGACTCTTGTCTCGGTGGCGGGCACCGGAGCGCTCTCTGCGTTCCGAGAGACCGTGAGAAAAGCGGAGCGGGCCGGCAGCGCAAAGGCAGCGCGGGGGAGCGGCGGGGCGGAGCGCGGGCGGGGCCGGGGCCGGGGCCGAGCCTCCCAGAGCCGCCCGCGGCCCCGCTGAGGTGAGTTGTGGCCGCCGNCGGGGAATGGCGCCGTGTCCCACACGAGCGGGTGAAAACGCGGGGATGCGGCCTTGCCAGCCGGGCTGGCCGAGCTGCTGCGCCTTCAGCCGTGCCCTGCCTGTGAACAGCGGGCTCTGTGGTCGGGGCACTGGAGGGTGTGATTTTTTTAAAGCCACCTTTGTTAGAGTTTGTGATTCAGCGCAAGTC
The DNA here is from genome assembly GCA_013400635.1 of Hypocryptadius cinnamomeus. Taxonomy (NCBI): domain Eukaryota; kingdom Metazoa; phylum Chordata; class Aves; order Passeriformes; family Zosteropidae; genus Hypocryptadius; species Hypocryptadius cinnamomeus. Next base: position 68,473 of record VYZP01074327.1, read on the forward strand.
ACCATCTCCAGAAAGGCTCGTGTACCCACGCAGGGCTGAACGTTTGGCTGAGGAGTTTGAGGCGGCCCTAGCTGCACTGAGGAGCAAATGGGACACTGGCATTTAATATTTGTAGGCAGATTGTTAAATGACTTGTTAAATGAAGTTGCTCTTAGGTCTGTGTAACTTAGTTCTGCCTTCTCAAAAACTGTCTTTCCGTACTAGTGGGACAGTTATTTACATATGCACCCACATGGAGAACAGTACTAATGCTCAAAAATTGGCAGTGTTGTACAATAAATATCTAAAGGCACTATGGAGAGACTGCATTTTGCAAAACTAGGAGAAAGCATAAAGGTTGCAGATCAGGTGCCTGTTTTCATCTAAAGAATTAATGAAAGACAGGGATGCAAACTGAGATTTAGACTATTTTTCTTCACTAGAAAGCAAATGCAGCATTTCTGCATGGTGGCTATTCAGGTAGCTTTTTGCTGGTCAAATTCATATGAAAATTTTGCAGAATCAGTATGTACCCTCAAGCTAATAAGAAGGTCTAGGTTGTCCTGAAGTTATTATTAATACCTGTGATTTGGGTGTACTCAATCAGTGGGCTTTGCATTGACAGCACATAAAGGTGCCCTAAAAGTAGGATTTGACACAGTGAATTATTCTGCTTGGGCTGGTTCAGCATGCTGTGGGATGTTGTGCTGTATATTACTGCATCCTAGAAATAACATTCTGAAGGAGGCTACCTATATGGAGAAAACATGAAAACAGATGAAGCTGAAGCAGGGTGATGATAATTTAATTTTATGTAAGCACCTAAACCTGCATCACATTTTATTAAGAGCTCCCAGGTACTATGTGCAGTTGTAGATGGAAGGTCTCTGCATAGGACAGAAATCTCTGTCTTCCAGAGTAGTAACTCATGAAATGCCTCCTCACATCACAGATGCTTTCACAGGCTTCTCTCAGACCTGTAATGAGTTAGTGGGTATTTTACATGATGTAAAGTTATTTTAACTTAACCTTCAAATGGAAATCTGGCCATTCACCTCAACTTGAATTTAGAAGCTAAAAAAAAAAAAAAAAGTCTTAAGCCTGGTTTGTTCCATTTGCTAAGTCCTGTGGTCTGCTCCCCCATCACACATGTGCACATGTGTTTCTTCCCCCACAAAGTTGCAAAATAACCCAGAAAATCTGTTGGTGAGATTTTGCAGGTGCTCTGGTCGACTCACTGTTAAGTCACAGGAAACTCCTCATGCAGCATGCTGGGTGGAAACTAAAAACCAGACATGAGGTCAAAGCTCATGCAAGCCCTTTTTGTAAGTGCTGGCCTGGGTAGGAGTCGATCGTATCGGAATGAGTGAGGGTGTGCAAATTGAAAACAGCTCTGCCACCCACCCTGAGCCCCTCTCTGCCAGACACAGGTCATGATTAAGGTGTTGATTAGGCCAAGCTGCTTCTTCTGGTGCTGATGTGCTGTGCCTTCCACTTGCCCAAGTGTCTTAATCTTTTAATATCATAATGCATTCTTTCAAAAAGCTTAGTTAAACAGGATGGCTATAAATATTGATTTAAGCCAGTGAATTTTGAGGTGGTTTAAATGAAAGAACATGCAAAAGTACAAGTTCAGTTTCAACATAAGGAAGGATTTGTATGAGGGGATTTGCCTTCTAACCACATTGTCTTTCTCTCCCCCTCAGCCCCTTCCTTCACAACCATCTCTCTTATAGCAGCCCCTCAAGACATGGCCTCCAAGAGAGCATTGGTGATTCTGGCTAAAGGGGCAGAGGAAATGGAAACTGTAATCCCCACTGATGTTATGAGAAGAGCTGGGGTGAGTGTGCAGACAGTGAATAATCTTTGTGTGTGCATGGTCAAGGGGAAATCATTGCCTCAAGTTGATGTTCATTTCCAGGAATTCAGTGTGTGGTCTGTGAAGTAAAAAATTACCCTCATCACCTTACTGGTTAGCAAATATTTGTGTCATGCTCTTACTGAGCATGCCTCACAACTGACATTTGTTGGTAACCTTTCAAAATACAAGTCTGATATGGACTAGAGCAAATATTTCAAGTAAATCCTACTCTGTCAGAAAACACAGCTACTTCCATGTGTAGTAACTGGAAGTGCCTCTTTTGTAGGGGTCTGAAAACCTCAGTACGTTACAGCTCATGACCCTGCTTAGCTTTTCTTGAGCTACTTTTGAAGTTCAGTTATTAACCACAGTTCTGGCTGTTGGCATTCCTTACACTGTTTGTTACTCTTGCAGTTGTAGTAGCACACTGTTATCTCATTAGGAATGAAAATAATACTTTAAATAAACACACCAATTTCACTTATATAGAAATGACTGAAGTAAAAATTACCTTCTCCCACCACCTTTGTCATTCCATCACTGTGCTCCCCATTTTGGCTGTCATAAGAGGAGCAAGCTCTCAGTACAGCTTTATTTGTTCTGTGTGCTACTTAAGAACTAACATGTAAGAAAAATGCTCTAAATTCTTGTTTTGTAATAATATATTTGTTCTCCTGTTAGATCAAGGTGACTGTTGCAGGCCTAACAGGAAAAGAGCCAGTGCAGTGCAGTCGAGATGTCTTCATTTGTCCTGATGCCAGTCTTGAAGATGCCAGAAAAGAGGTTGGTCAGCACCCTTCTCTGATACAATGGCCAGCATAGTCTCTCACAGTTTCTGAGGTGAATTTGGAAGGCTTATGCATTACCTTTGGACATATGTTGTATGTTGTGTAAACTCTGTGTAGCAGTGAATTACAGAACTGTACATCCCACTGTGCCCCCTTCAGTGACATCCTGCTTCATAGCCTGCTAGGTTCAGACAGATTTCTTAATTCTGCCCAGGTATTTGATTGTGCAAAGGGCCAGTCACAGAGCTCTATTTTTCCTGTTAGTTGGCTTGACAAAATACTGTGATGTGGGCCAACTCCAAAGTTCTGATGGGAAGCTAAATAATGTTATAGTTAGACCTGTACAATAAGGTTGGAGCAAAACCACTTGTCTTTACAACACAAGAGCTGTCACTTGCTTGCTGAAGTTTTTATGTGCCCTAGGCTTAAAAGTCAGTGCTTTGGGAGACTTAATTGATAATAGGCTTTTCCTGGAACAGGAAATAGTATTTTTTTCATAATTGGAACTGTTTTTCTGATCATAAAGTGTTGTTCAGTGAAAGAAAAGGTAGATTTCTTTGCTTGCCACTTGAATCAGCTGCAGTGGTCTTCAAACAGGGTAATGTATGTAAAGAGTGTAATGTATGTATCAGCCTCTATTCAACAGAACAGTTTTATCTTTGTTTAGGGGCCTTATGATGTTGTGGTCCTGCCTGGAGGGAACCTTGGGGCTCAAAACTTGTCTGAGGTAAAGTTCTGGCATTTTAAAAATTCATGGGCATTCTCATGAGCAGTGGGGTGGTCAGCACTTGTTTGGTAATCCTGCATATTCAGTTCAGCAAAAAAATTGTCTTCTGAATGAATCAGTAAACTAATTGTTAGTGGTCTTAAGCCTTCTTGTGATTACATAGGTGGGACAGCTGGGTAAATTCTTGGCCATGAGTACCTAGTAAAACAATAAAAATGGAGAGGTGTTGTGCTTTATGGGAAGATCTCTGTTCATATTCATATGAAGATGAAACAGTTGAAAATGAAGATTGTTGCTGAGACACAAAACTGTCCAAGGGACTCTGCTGTCTTGCAGAATTCTGTCTCTGGGGTGGTATGAATTCCTTGTGGAAGGCAAGCAGGCAAACAAATTGATCTATCAAATAGGGTTTATTTAGGTGGTATCACAGAGTTTGTAAGCCATGGAGTATGAGACAAATATCCCATATAAATCTTCTTAAGAATGATGGAGACTATCTGGAGGTATCTTATGAATAGTATATTCTGTTGGTCCTGTGTTTTCAAACAACTTTTTATGGCCGTGGGTTAACCAGCTTTCATGTGGGCCAAGTACTTCCTTGCAGTTCCTTCTGATTTCCTTCCTCTTTCCTTCTGAGACAAGTATGTCTTGGTTTCAGTTTTTCTCCTTCTTAATGTTGTCATTGCCCTCTGTCCTGGGGCAGGGAGAAAAAATTCCAGTTGGTTTTCTGTGCAAAACATGTTTATGAAATTTTAGTGAAAATTGTTTCAACTGTGGTTCAAATAACCAGCTCCAAACAATGACTTGTGGTTTCTCTTCATACAGTCTGCTGCTGTGAAAGACATTTTGAAGGACCAGGAAAGCAGAAAAGGCCTGATTGCTGCAATATGTGCAGGTGGGTTAACAAAGTGTCTTGCTTTCTAAAGCATTAGGGTATTTTGAAGGAGCATAAAGAGTTTCCTGTCCTAGAAATCTGTTCCTGTAATTTAGTACCAGGAATTTGTGCCTGAATATATATATATATATATATATATATGTATATATATATCTTTCAGTATCTGATTTAATAGCAGAGAAATCCCTAAAATAATTGTGAACACTTATCCTGCACGTTCTGGTTGTTACCTAGTACCTTCCAATCACTGGTGTTACTGTCTTTAAAATAAAAAGTGAAATGTAGTGTGCTAGGATAAGCACAAGTATGTGCTTATTCTGATGATCTTTCTGCAAGTGTACAGCACTGGCAGAATGTCATTGCTGTAAATTTATCTCACATAACCACTCCTGCCCTTTAGCTCCAGAAAGAAGGCCAGAAATATAGAATTACAGTCTCACCCTTCCTGAGCTGCAGCAAAAAATGGACTTGGTTTGAGGAGAGGGTTGTCTGCTTACATACTCTGCACAGCTTGCTATCCAGATCATGAACTTTGTAAGATTTGTGTTTTAAAAAGCAAAGTGAAAAATTGCCAGTACTGCAACTGAAGGCTGGTCTAGGGAGCTGAAGCTGAGAGTAAGGAGAGAGATGATGAATGCATAAAAGGCAATCAGAGTGCATTCCAGGAGGGGATTTTCACTTTTGTATTTTGGTACATTGCTGGAGGGGTTTTCTGCTTTTCTTCCTCATTTAGGTGCTAGGCACACAGAGCTGTGTACATCCCACAAGTTGGCAATGATGCTCTTCTGCTGCTTTATCTGTGTCTCTTGCAGAACAAATTCACATCTGCCCAGTGGAGGCCTTTGCTTGTAAGCAGGATGATTCTTAGAGCTCATTCCAACTGAACACAAAAGAGGTTATTTCCTGTACTAAATCCAGAATTAAAGAAATGAACAGAAATGAAACTCATGTCAGACAAATCCTGCCTTCAGTTTCTTTTGGAATTCCCATAAGGATTTCCTGTCTGATGACTTAGCATTTCTTGACACAAATTCTTTACTCAATTCAGGCTAAGGAGGAAGTATGAAAAGAAAAGAGAAACTCTTGAAACCAAAAACTGAATAGTTAGTCCATGATCTGTCCAAAATACTGCTTGGCACACAACTGCAGCATGTAGAGACTTGCTCAAATGAAATCCTATCTGTTAAGTCTTAATTCAAGGTTTAACAAGGTTGTAAAGTAATTGTAGGTAATTAATGTTCAGATTGAAATGCAGACCTTTTGTTTCTTAATATCAAGCAGTTTTAAATAAAATGTCTGGAAGTGGGTTGTTCTTCACTCCTTCAAAGGCAGCACAGTCATGGGTGGGACATCAGTGTGAACTGTAATATGAGAGCTTTTTGCTTCAGAGATAGGGCTGGCATCAGTGTTTATAAAAAGTAGTCTGTCCACAGTGAGCTTTGACCCCTGGGGGTCCTGGTGCCCAAATGTCTGTTCTTGTAAGTGTAGCAGAAGGCAGTTCCTCACTGGTGCAACTTTATGTTTTTACAGGTCCTACTGCCCTTCTGGCCCATGGGATTGGGTATGGAAGCAAAGTCACAACACATCCTTTGGCCAAAGACAAAATGATGAATGGGGGTATGTTTCTGTCCAAACCCTTCCCAGATTTTCTTTTTTTACCTGAACCCACAATTTAAAAAAGGAGAAGAGCCTTTTTTTTCTTGCTTTTCTCTCTGCATTGAGTCTATATCACTGGAAAATAGAGGGCTGCACTAACACTCTCATTCTTGGGGGAATTCTGCTGCTGCTATCATGTTAGGAGCATTTATTGCCTTATCCTCTTGAGGCTGAGCCGTCTCTTGCCCCTTTGGTTCTTTGCCTCAGTGGTCCCAACAGCAAACTCTGGGAGCACCTTTCCTGCTCTCTGTGAGTAATGCTTTGGTTCTGTGGCAGCTGATGGCTCCACACTTCTTTCTCCAGCCTAAGGGAAGGGATGGTGAAATGCTAGGAAGGTCATTCTGTGGCATTAATGAGGCTGGAGGGGAGCAGATGGGTTTCCCCAGTATCTTCTGCATGCATTTGGAATAAAAGAAATTTGTGAACAGCTCCACAAAAGCGGTCTGACTTCCAGAAGTAGCCTCTTGGGAGCTGACAGGCTCAGTGAGAGCTTCTTGAGGAGCTTTTGGAATCAGAGGGACATTCCCACACCTTGGGAATGAGCTCCCTGTTCTTCCCTGAGGACAGCAGGCAGGGATGAGCTGCTCAGAGGCAGTGCAGGGATCCTTGTGCCCTCTGCGGAGGGCACAGTGCTGGACACTGACCCTGTTGCTGTTGTGTGTTCCCCAAGCACACTACTCCTACTCGGAGAGCCGCGTGGAGAAGGACGGGAACATCCTCACCAGCCGTGGGCCTGGCACCAGCTTTGAGTTTGGCTTGGCCATTGTGGAAACACTGCTGGGCAAGGAAGTGGCTGAACAGGTGAAGGCACCTCTAATACTGAAAGATTGAAATCCTGCTGTGGGAGAGGCACTAGGACAAATTTAGGTAGAGTCTTATCCTTTGTAGAATAACTGTAATGTGCACTGTTGTAAATACACTTTAATTGTGGGTGAAATTAGTAACTGTACTTACCTGAACTGGGATACCTTAACAAACCAAAGGTCTTCATTTCTGGAAAAAGATCCTGTTAGCAAAAAGCTTCATCACAAAAACCAGCCAGCATCTAATAATCCTAGTTAGTTCTTGGATGGCATTTAAAAATCACATAGAAAAATGCTTGCTGAGTAAATAAAAATAGAGCATCCCTACTGGTGTGTTGTTCCTTTCTGTGTTCTCTCCCGACCCAGACCCATGAAACCTTCTTACCACCATGTACTATTTAAAACAACATCTGTTTAGATTCTCACCCAGTTCTTCTGAAGTCTGAGCTGGAATGAGAAGGTGGCCAAGCACTGGAACAAGCTCCCTAGGGAGGTGGTCATGACCCCAGGCCTGCTAGCATTCATGAAGTGTTTGGACAGCACTTCTCACAACACTTCTCCTGGCTGTATGGTTTAACTTTTAGGTTACCCTGTGTGGAGTCAGGAATTGGTTTTGATGACCTTCACGAGTCTCTTCCAACTCAGGATATTCTCTGATTTCATGACATAGATTATTAAGTTGTAACCTAGAATTAATTAAAAAAATGTTCAATTTTTTGTGTACGAATAAGGCAAATAATTAGTATTAATTTTCCAACAGTGTTGGAACTAAATGAAAAGTGTGAATATTCATACCTTGTCAAGCACCCCAAAGTTCCTGCAGGTTGAACATGATACCTTGAAATTTGTCTTCTGCATCAAATGATTGCAGATCCATTGAGCTATTTGGGCAGCTAATAATTAGTATAAAACATGAAGTTTGGATTTGGTAGAATGCCAAATTGGCAGTGCTTGTCTCTGCTTACTAAAAATTGGAAGTTGTTACAAGCCTGGCTGAAGTGAGCCTTTGTCAGTTTGGAGGAGTTGTAGGACAGGTCTCTGGAGGAAGTAATGGAGCTGTATTCCCATGAGAATTAAGAACTTGGCATCAATTTCCGTCTTTGCTACCTTCCATTCACCAAATCATTCTGGTGTTACCTGGCTCTGTCAGTAGTCATGCCTAAGGATGGCACCTCACTGGACTCTGAAGTTACCCCAGCATCTGGAGATCTGGTTCTGCATACATCTGAAGTGCATAGTCTGAACTTTAGAAAATTACTGCACAGGAGCCTTTATGATTGCTTATTTTAATGGGAAACAAGTTCATTCTCAATTACTGCATTTTCGTAATGAAATACATGGATACTTTTGCAAATTTAGAATTAAGAAATGTCTGTGTTGTTAATAACTACTGGAAGAACTGCTTCAACTCTATGCTCTGTCTCTTAATTTGTTTAGGAAATATTTCATATGTTTCTCTGGCTTTGAAATATGCTCAAGATATGCAAAAGTTGTAATCTATGTAAGATTTTACAAGTTTGTGTGGTAAATCTGCACATCTAACTGGTATTGCCATGCAAATGTAAACCAAATGATGGAAAGAGTCTTTGTCCTAGAATCTGGAATAATTACTTGGTTTGTAAATGGGCATGATTCAGAATACAGGAAAAGCTCTGCATTCCTGGGTGGCAGCACTGCTTTGTAACATTAGAAGGAAAATATTTCCATGCTTGTATTGTTTTTAGTCTTGCAGAAATATTTGAATACAAAGCATTAGCAAAGTGGCCATAAATTTGATTATAATTTTTTTTTCTCCAAGGCTGAGGGAGTTCAACTTAGAGAAATGAGGTTTTCAGTGTGTATATTTGGGCTTTCCCACTCCCATTAAGATGGTAATAGGAAAAACACTCAGAAAAATGAGCCTAGAGCCCATGGATGTATCTGCTTAACTTGCAGATTCTTCCACCGTGTTCAGCAAAACACTTGGTAAATAAAATATTGTAGTGCTGCTTGCATCACAGTTACCTTCATACAGCTGACCCTGTTCTCAACCTTTTACATTGCAGATGTCCAGCAAACATGAATTTACTTAGGTTCTCTTTCTGTGTCATTAACTTGGTCTTTCAGTTAGGGTAAGTAAGTGTATGAACTAAGATTAGCTAATTTTCCTCTTAGGGTAAGTATTATGAAGGAATTTGCTGATTTGAGGGAAAAACAGTTGCCTTCCAGTTAGCAAAATGCTTTTTTTCTGACATTTCAGTATCTCTTTCCATAAAATCCTCTTTTACCTGCTGCTGAAAGATGAGCTGAGTTACTTTTCTGCTTGTTGTTTCACGTACACTTGAAACTTTTTGCCTTTTTATTATTCACAAGCTTTAGTTTTAGAACCTGTGGTAATTGGGTTTCTGCTGCCACTGAGCTCAGCTGGAGCTGAAGGAAATGCATCCACTCTTCTCTAACATTTAGCATTTTGTTCCCTGGCAGCTGGAGGGTTTGGGGGTTGGTTGTTTTTCTGATGAGAAGGCTGCCAGTTGGCATCTGCTGTATGCCTCGGATCATCTCTCAAGAATAATGTGAGTTTTTTTCTCTTGATTCTGGTTGTTCTGTGGGCTTGAATGCTTCATTGAGAATGAGTTCTCTTAGGGAATTGAGAAGTATTATATGGCTTAGGAGCAGGAATGCACAAGAGGGCATAGATGCTGGAGCCATCAGTGAATACTTGCAGTGATGGGAAATATTTTCATTCAGACTGACAAGCTTCTAACTGAAGAAGAGGCAAATGAAATGTGGAGAGTGAACAGTCTGGTTTTGTTGTAGTTGTTTGCAAGTTTCTTTCCAAAAGGGGAAGGTGAGGTGCACAGCACTGTACTGTGAGCAGGAACAAATCCTATCTCAGGGATATGTCCTCTCAGCAACAGAGCTTTTCTAGAGAGACAAAGGTTTTACTTTTAGAATGGGTGGAGACAAACAGAACCATAAGGGATACAAACCAGCCTGCACACTAGTACTTAAAGCTGTAAAAGCACACAAGGGAATATGCTTCATCCAGTAATTACAAGCCTTGGGCAGCTTGCTAGCCATTTATGTATGTGCTTACCATTTGGTATGAAGCCCAGAGTGACTGTCAGAGCAAAAAATGGTTACTTAATCTGATTGTTTTGTTTGTTCTTTCAACAAAAAGATGCATCATGGTGCAAACATAAGCAGTGATCCCAAAATGATAAAAAGTACCTGTCTTCCAGCAGCCTGCATGACCCATGAAAGGGTTGGAAAGAGAAGTATGTGACAGAGAAGTAGGAGGGTGTCAACTATAGAAATAATCCCTAGCACTGCATCCATGGTGTCATTCATGTTCTCATACTCTACCTTCAGAAGAAAGGATATGTTGCTGTTATATGGAGACTGCATTTTGGTGGGATATGGGATGCAACATTTGAAGCTTGAAAAATAAGCAACAAAACACTGTTGGAACTAAATGAATTAATTAATTGTTGCCCAAAAATTGTAGATAATCTTTCAGCATGTTTAGAATGTGGTCTTGCATGTGGTATGGAAAGAAAGGAAAAATATGTAAAATGAGACAGATGTGCCTCTGTGCTGCCCTGATTTATCAGCTGACAGCCCAGCTCTGACAACACTCCCTGCTCTGAGCTTTGATGGATATTCTACAGTTCTTGCAGCATCATCACTTGGCAGGAAATCAAAAGCTTTCTGGGAAGAACAGCAAAAAGGGACAGGCTGTCCTTGCTGACACAATTTATCTGGCCTTCAGCCTCTTCCTGCCACCTCTTGAGAAGCATCCAGGGAAGGGCAGGGGCAAGGAGCAGGTTGTGGGAATCCCTGCAGTGGTGCTGCCTCAGACACTGTCCCAGCTCCTTCACTCAGCACATGTCCTGTGTGGAAGGCATCACAGGGCAGACCTCACCCTTGTCTTCCAGGAGCACTTGTGGACACTTGGGAGAGCTCTGTGTGCAGAGCAGGCCCAGCCACACAGCCCAGATGGGAGGGAATTGAACCCAGGTCTCTGTATCCTGAGTACACCTACAGTACATTATTATTTTAGGGACTAGGCAGCTTGTATTTTTGTAGCCATGCTTTGGGAAGCAGTGCTGACACACATGATAGGCTCCAGAACTGAGTCCAGATTTGGGAAAACCAGGATCCTGTGTTTTAGGTAACACAACTCTTCCATGTTGCCGAGGTGTACTGAGGGCTGCTCTGGGTGGTGCAGCAGTCAGGGGTTGTAGTGCTCTGTGTCACACTCAGCAGTGTCACTGTAGCAGCTCTAGGAGCCTTTCTGCTCTCTACAAGATTGTTCTGTGTGCTAGAAGGCATCACAGATTGAGAGGAAGCTTTTATACTTGGGCTTGTTAGTTTGCTTTACTTCATTCAACAGCTTTTAATTATACCCTTTGTACAACCTTAAATAATTCCTCCCTACACAGGGTTTATGGCCCTCCAAGTCATGTAGATACTTCTGTACTTTTACAGTTTAATTCAAGGCCATTCCACTAATGGTAGAGAGAGGAAGAAACGTTTTCTGAGGATCTCATGCAAGCACTCACATTCTAAGGAGCAGAGTTGGGTCTAGTGAGACTTGGGTAACATTCATAGCACTAAAACCTTCCACAGCTGATGGAAGTTTCCCAGCAGGACTGGGAACATTTCTGTGCAAATCCTTCTGATTTCTGAATATTGATGGTGTAATTATTTTTACAGCTTACAGTGGCAGAACCTCTGAGCCACAGACAGAACTTGCCTGCAGTTCTGCTGCTGTTGCTCCCTGACAGGCTGTGTTTACTCCTGGAGATTATGGGATTTGGTGCTGGGCAATACAGCATCATCTGCTGGCTCTAAGCCTGGCAACAAGGATAATTCCTGCACTGTAGTTTAGCTGGAATCACTTTGGTTCTTAAAGACTCTGTTCAGGGCTTTTGCTGCTGGAATTTAGGATTTTCAGAATTTCTGTACTACGAAGAGGCATCTTTCTGTTGAGGTTCTTACAGCTCTTCTCTAAGCTAGGTGTTTGGTTTCTCTGTGCTGTTAAGTTCCAATGAGTTATGCTATGAGAAAGGTCTCTATGTCATTTCAGAACGACTTTTTGAAGTTGCACACATTCTACTCTAAGTAGTGTCAACTCTGGGAGCTGCCTGCTTCTGTGCACTGAAATATTTTCAGGTTTTAATGAGTTCTCCTAAGAAACACACTGCTACTCCCACGTACATGCAGCTCTAGTCTCAGACCCAGACCTTCTGTGTTATTTTGTATATGATGTGGAAAAAGCACTCTCACACTGAAGTCACCAGCTAGGCATGACAGTGACTGGCACATAGGGAGGAAGTAAGCTGCTGCCTTGGGTGGTGATGAGTCTGATCACTGATGGGCACAGCACTATTGTTTGCATTTTTCACAGGAAATCTGCTCTTGGGTGGGGAATTGCAGTCTCTGAGAGAACTAGCAACAGATGATGCATTTATCTGTGCTGACTTTTCTTGTGACTACATGTGATATACTACTCAGTTGTTCTTCCATGGTGTTTTGCAAAGGAGTACTTTACCTTCCTTTCAATCATGTGGAAGGTAAATGAATGCTTGTACTAGGAAATTAGAAATAATGAAGCTCTAAGCTCCTGGATGGGCTCACAGAGACACAGGCTTTGCTGGCAACTTTCAAATAAATCCCCTGCAGCAAATTTTTTTTTTCCTCCCTCATCTTTGGAAAACTACAGAGCATTAACAACTTTAATAATCATTTCAAAAAGAAAGGAAGGGCACTTAGGGTGACATTCCCTGGCTGGTGCCCAGTGATGGTTCTGTCCAAATCACCCATAATGAGGAGAACAGATGAAACCTCCCCTGCCCTGCTCTTGCTGTCCAGAGGCATTTCCATAGGTCATGAAGAAGAGTTGGAGGCTTTGGCCTCTCTAGCTTTGGGTCTTGGCCACTTGTGGGTCACTTTGCACAGAGCCTCTTAGGGGAATGTTCAGTCTCATGAAATCCTCCAGGGCTGCAGCCAGGGAGCCTGCCTGCCTCCTGTTGTGCTGCTGGAGAAAGTCAGGGTTCTGCAGCTGTGTTGCACTGGCTGCTCCCTGCAGGTGACTGGCTGGCCCAACACAAAGCTCAGGTGTTAAATTGTGAACTGAACTGCTTGTAAAACAGCTGCCTTACTCATCGTGCTGCTCCAGGGCATGCAATAGCATCCTGTCTTATCGTGGAGGCTGCTTTTGATCAAGTTGGTCCAATTAAGCTCAGATGACAGCAGAAGTGTGGCCTGCGAGAGGCAGCATGTCCAGAGCACCCTGCAGTGGCCTGTGAGGTGTCAGCAGCTGAGAGGCTGAGCAGTCTGGAGCTCTCCTGTGCACTGTGCTGCATCACCTCCAGCTCAGCTTGGACTGCTGGCCGTGCCTGCTGTCTTTGTCTTAGTGGAGAGGGCTGCTCCTCCACTGGAAATACTCCCTGTGGAGTGATGGGGTCCTTGGCTTTTCCCAATTGTGTTCTGCATCCAGCACTGGCCATGATGATTGACTGTAGAAAAAAATGTCCTCACGTGGTCACCTCACCCTTAACAATATGTATGTTTAGCCTGTCAGCCTTTAACAAAACAATAACACTAAACCATTTAACCTGAATTCAGGAACTAACCAGTTCATCCTTCCTTCAGGCAAGCCCTTCTTCATCAGAGCCTCATGGCAGTTCTCCCTCAGCCTCTGTGTAAGGCAGGAGCTTGCTGACATTCACCTTGCTGGCATTCATTTTTAAAGATGTCTCAGGTGGGGCTGTCTGTTCCCATGGCTTTTAATGAAGCAGTTCCTTTCATTCATTGGTTTTCTCACCATGATGAGAAGTTACTCTGAAAAGACAACCCTCCCTCGCACTAGCAATTGAATCCCATGAGCAACAGAATGTGTCAGGGTGTGTAATCTCACCTCTGCCCTGTGTTGTTGGTGGCCTCTGCACTGCCATGTGCCTGTTGCTGTGCTGGTGCTGTGTAGATTCTGCATCACAGCAGCCCAGTCCCAATTCCAACTGCTTAAGCTCTAAGTACTGGGGTGTGCAACTGAGGTGCAGGAAAACTTTTCTTGAATAACTTATCAACATGACGTGGGGCCAATGAAATCACCAAGTGCTGCCTAATATGGTTCTTTCCTCTGGACCTTGCTTAACAGCCAGTAGATGCCAATACAGGATTGCAAGGCTGTCCTGTCAGAGTAACCTGTCAGAGGCTCACTTGCTATCACTGGTGTCTCCCTTGGTGGCACCTTGCCATGGAGCAGCTGCACTCAACATGGCGTGAGCTGATGTGGTCCTTTGTGTGAACTTCCTTGAAGCTGGTAAGTTCCTGGAGAGCCTGACACCTCACCACTGCAAAGTTTATAGGGTTGGTTGTGTGTTCCAGTTGCCTTCCATAGGGCACTCAGTAGTGCTGACCCTGTCCTTGAAGTGGTTGTGAAAAGAATAAACACTCTAACAAAGGTACAATAAATATTACAGGTAACAGGAACGTGTCTCGTGGTCACCTGGTAGGTGGTGGGCAGGGGAAGCTATTCTGTGTCAGGCCTGATGACCTCATGCTTGATCCTAAGACTTGGTGCATGGAAGGCCTCTTAGTATGTTATGAGAGCTCAATGTGATTAGTAATTAGCATCCTTAAGCAGATTCAGGGTGGGTATGGTGGGATTATCTGGCATGGTTTTCCTTCTGGTGTTTCAAGGCAGTGTATTTGCACTTTTCTAACTTGTGGCTTTCACATGTTAATAATGTGTGGATGACAGTTTTAATCTTCAGAAAGAAGCATCTCTTCCTCTGAATCACTTTGTAAGGAAATGAATAGCAGTCATGGTTCCCATGTTTCAGTGGCCTGCCACTTAAAATTTGGAATACCTAACACCTTTTCCAAAATTAACCACAACTGGGATCAAGGTGTACACCAATATATAAATAATATAGCAACAGTATATGAGCAATCACGGGTGTGGCTTCCATGTATGATTCAGACAAAATAATGAGCTCTGTGGATGAAAATAGGCATTTGGGTGGGGATTATGCAAGGCCTGAATTATGATGCAGGATGGGTGGGGGTAACACCTCTTTCAGTTTACAAATGCTAATCACAAGCTCAGCAGCCAGAAATTTCTGCAGTGCTATTTAACGAATATTAATAAGTATAATAAAACGTTGTGTGCTAGATTTTCAGTGCCAGGAAGCTGTGTGAAACAGAACATTTGCTGTATGTTTTCAGTTTTAAATGAATACAAACTGTTCTGAAAAGCAAGCTGACAGGAAATGGTAAGATTAGCCTACTTTACAAACAAACGTTTACCCTAGGAACATTGAGTACACCCAGAGAAAATCAATAGGTTACCTAACTGCAGAGTGCCTACAAGCAGATAAAATGAGGGTTTACCTTCATCTCCAATTTCCTTCTTGACATAATCCAGTGAGTATGTATTTAACATACAGCTTGTAATATTAAAAGTGTTTATAAGGGCCACAGTCTGTAATCATGAGTTTGAAGGCTGGGAATTCCACCATGACTGATCTGGCCATCATCTTAACCCTGAATTCTTGACAAGACTTGGTTTGAACACCGTCAGCAACTACTCTGCTGTAGTAACTGCCTTGCAAAATTGGTGTCTTTGTCCTGGACTAGAAGGATGCTTTCCTTTTTCATGTCAAACTTAACACTTCACTCAGACTGTTCAAAAACAAAACCAAGGCTGCAGCAGGAGCACATGTGATGTTGTTGGGTGCTCCTCTGCAGTTTCAGGATGGTAGTAATTGTGCCTGCTGCAGTCTGGGAGTGAATGGAAAACTCTTAATGACAGCAACAACAATCAGTGCATTTAAATGACTGCAGATTTTAATGATGTCGTCAATCAGCATACTTCCGAATCAGGTTTACTTTCTGGTTTATCTCTTGTGATGCAAAAGAAGCTGATGATCAGCTACAGCTCTGTGTTATTTACTGACTTTATCTGTTTAACAGCAAGTTAATATGGTGAAGTTTAGCTAATGGGTTTTTCAAGTCACCTAGTACTAACACTGCCTCTTCTTTTCAGGAAAAAGTGAGGCAAACATCCTTTCCTTTAGGTACCAGCCAGACTCAGCTTCTCTGGGTCAATTTGCCAGTCAAACTCACCAAGTAAAGGGTGTTCTGCAGTCAGGATGAATATGACAGATGCCTTTTGCTGTCAGTTGTTACTCATTGTGCTTTTGCTGGTGCTATCAATGGTTTTGAACCTGGGGGAGAGGGCACCCAGCACCCTCCTCCCATTCTCACCAGCTTTGCTGCCAGACACATCCCAACGATCCTGGGCTCACTGTAGGGCTGTGCTGGACCCAGCCCTCTGGAGTTTGTTGTGGTACAACCCCTTTGCCCCAACACAGCTGCTGCCTCCTGTCACCAAAGAGTCCTCCCTGGAGTGGCTGGGTGGTCACAACAGGGCTCCTGAGGCAAGAAGGAGAGTGCTGAGGGCAGGGGAGCAGTGTGGGCAACCTGCTCCTTCAATCAGGGGGCTGTGAGCAGCATTGCCTTTCCACACACACACACATCTTCCTTCCCTGCTTTAACACAAATTCCTGGACCCTCCAAACTTCAGTTTATCAAGTTGTAACTGCTTTGAAGTGTGATTATTCCAGTCAAATCTAGCTCTCAGAGGCAAGCTGTCAGGCCTTGCTCAAGTGAGTCCAAACTCTGAATATTCAAACATGTGATCAGGCTGTTGCAAAAGCATGTTGTGTCCTGACAAGTCTTATCATGTGCCAGGGGATGAGCAGAGAAATGTCTTCTGGCCAGAACTTGCAAAGCTTCCCCCACAGCTCTACAGCCTTAATTACTCACTTGGAAAACGAAATAGTTTTTGGCTCATGCAGACTGATTCCCAAAGCACAGGAATCTGTTGTCTAAGAATACGTGCAAGGCTTCCACCTGCTTTTGTCAGTGACCCCTTCATAAAAAGAACCACTGAATTGTGGACCAAGTCCTCAGTGAGACCTTTTTACTACAGAATTTTAAAGATAAAACTTCAAGTTACTTTTACACTGTAAGACTTGCCTGTAAGTTACTTTCTTTGTATTCAAGAGGCATGTGAGCTCTGTAACCCGTTTGAATGTCTTGCTCACAGCCAAACAGTTCCTTGCTTAACTTCTGAAATGTTAACTGCTTAACATTGTACTGTAATTCAGCTGACACAGCTCACAATAGGAAACTTAACATCACTACAGTGACTTTTTTTTTTTAATACTAAGGACTGAGTGGCCAATACCAATACCCTCAGCAAAGGTGTATGCAATTTTTTTTTCCTACGAGAAAAACACATGGAGGTTAGGTTAAGTCTTAAATGTTTTAGGAATTTCAGAAAAGGTTATGTAAGACCATGCAAAAGCACAAGTTTCATAATGGTTTTAAGTTTTTCAGCACTATAAATATGATAATAGCTTGTACACAGAAGCAGGTCAAGTAAAAAACCTTCTGTTGCTACATTAGTGTTTTTTAGGGCACCTCTACTGCTAACAGAAGTGAAAATACATGCTGGAATGCAGGGCTGGAAATTCTGTAACAAGTACCCTATTTTATACCAGATATGTTTAAGGAAAAAATGTGGAGTATCAGGAATGGAGTGGGACCCAGAGGCAAAAGCCAGGAGAGATTTGTAGGGCAGTTACCTGGGTTTAGAGGAGTTCTAGTGGAATGACAACTGAGTCTGTGCCAGCTCTAACAGTCTGTGAGGGAGAGCTGCAGCTTGGCAGGGTCAGTCTGTTTGCTGCAGCAGTGATGGTGTAACTGAGAGTTTACATTATTTTGGGGTCCTAGAGTTGCAGCCTTCCCTTTAAATATAAGCAGTTTTAAGCATAGATTTTACCTTTTCATGTTACAAAAATCCAGGGGGTGGAGGGAAAGCAGAGCTTTCAGTAGGCTGAATATGAGTTGAAAGCCTTGCACAGGATTAGGTAACTTGTTTATGTTTTGAAGCCTATCATCTGCATGGGCTTTTAGTGCTATGGAACAGCAGTAGGTGTTCAAGCACCTTCCTGAATGACTCTTAGCAGCCCTCCAAGGTGTAAGAGATTGGGCATTACTGAAAAACTGCATCTGACATTTTTCACATCCAGTACAGTTCCAAGGCTGGTACCTTGTTTTATTCTGAAATAAGCCCACTGACAGAAACATCCCCACTGCCAGATCAAGGCAAGTGTTTGCCTGCACACACAGCCAGAGGATCAAAGTTGTGTGATACTTTCTGTCTTCAGTAACCTCATCCATGGCTTGCATACTGTGGTGAAATACACTTGCTTTGTGATAAGTATTCACAATTTCTTTCCCCTCTTAATCATGCTGGTTTTTACCAGGTGAGAAATTGAAGACAGGAACACTACTGCCCTTTCTGTACAATGGTGGCTAATGTGCTATAGGTGACTCTAGAAAAAACCAAAATCATTAATGTTAGGCCAGATAACAATCTTACAGGATGTTTTATTGTCAGCACAAAACTATAGATACCATGCTACCAGTCAGTAGGGTGGAATTAAAATTAATGGTGTGCAATGTGAGTTATTGAACACTTCTGCAGAAATCTTAACTTGAATTAAATGCAAGCTGAATTCAACATCTGTTGCACATTTAACATTACTAACTTTGAACTTTCCAGTAAATGCAGAACTAAAATGCAATTGCATGCACTATTCAATAAAACAAAAAACCAAAATGTATCATAAATAAGTATTTTATAACTTTATTAAACTCAAGACATGACAATATTCAAAATACAAAGTGAATTATTTTTTATTCAATACTGTACACGATGCAGAAATATCAGTGCATTTCTATAGCATGTATTTCACCTTCATTTAGTTTGTACTAAAACAAATAAAAAGTAAGCTTAAAATAGCTCAAACATCTCATTCAGCAGTTTAAACTGTAAACACCTTGTTTACTTCTGTTAGGAGGAACACATTCATCTTCTGCACCTCTGTTAATGAGCACCTTTTCTCTTGTGCTTATCTGTGAGAGGATAAATGTAACCAAACTGAGCACAAGAAACTGCCAAGGTGGCACCTCAGTGAACTTCAGTGAATGGCTGAGGCACAGTGAGGAAAAACAGCAAGAAGCAGCATCTGAAGCAGCAAGAGATGGGACTGACACTGTTCATAAATGGAATCATGTCTTTTCCTCATACCCCACTCCTCCTCCCCTAAAATACTGAACAGAAACCAGAACACAAGACCAGCTTGTGCTGTGTTTCTGTATTTAATACAGTCATAATTTCAGACTCTAGGTGAGCATATAGTTGTTACTGCCTACCTAATAGCAACCCTGTGGCTGCTCAGGACACATTCACACATTTCTAGGATCCAGCAGGAAAAGAGCAGCAGCAGAGGCTTAGCAATAGCTGGTCCAAGTCTCTTCTAGGAAAAACTGCAAAATTGAGCCAAGTGTGTCTAGCAACTGAATTCACAAAATCTAACTCACTTTAAAAGTCTATTAGCATCAAATTAATTTGTAAGATAGATTAATCTTTCAAAATGCACTTCCAATATGCCTGCCAAGTCTTGAAGTGGGTATAATATCTCACATTTACCTTCTTATCAGACATATCCTAGCAAAATAGGACAGTCTGTTCTCAGTAGAATTACTGTATAAAAGAAATTTTGGAAAATAGCTATTACAAAAACTGTACTGCATTACTTGGTCTGTTGTCTGCTTTATAAGTGACTCTTAAGCAAAGATCAATTTTTAAATTTTTTTAAAATAATGTTGACTACCAAACATGTTCATCTAGGTAGCATACAACTGGCCAACTGTGACTACTATTCCTCCACGTTTCTGCAGAATCTTTGTAGGTTTTCAGCTTACATACCAAGACAAGAAAAGTCTTAAGAAACATATCGAATATATGCAGCATAAGAGGACTTTACCATCCACTTTTCAGTTCTCAGAGGACAAACTGCTCCTACTTCATTATCTGTGAACCATAAGAACTTTGTAACATGATAAAGTTCAGCTCCATCCCAAGCAACTGAGCTGACTGTGCTCCCAGACACTACGGGGAAACCACGTAGGACAGGTGTTTTCGTTTCAGGGGACCACCTATGTCCATTCTGGGCTTTGAGTCCAGTTTTATTGGGGCTGAGGTGGCTGTGCAGTCACCAGACCAGGACTGAACCTCAGTGTTAGAGCTCCTCTCCTCTGCTTCTCTGAAGAATTTCTCATACTTGTCCAAATACGGAGGTCTCTCTGGTAGCAGATAGTAGTGCGTTGAACTGGCCTTCTTACCATTTTCAATAATTGGAAGAATGCAAGGGACCCTGTTGGAAGATCCTTCACTATTTTGTCTTTGTAGAGCTTTGCTGCTGACATACTTAGGATCAGGTGCAAAGCTCTGGGTGGGGGGCATAACCCCATTGAGGTATGATGGGAGGCTTTTGGGACTGGGGGTGCGGGAATTGCTGCGTGACAAAGGCTCTCGAGGGGGCACTTTGGGAGGCCTGTCTTCATCACTGTATGCACTGGAAGCAACTTCTGCTGACCACCTCCTGTAGTCTGGCTTGAGAGCCCGTGGGGGTATGGGAACCCTTGGTGGAACCTCTGGTTTATCTTCATCAGAAGTTGGAGATGCCCTGTTTAAGTGTCCAGTTAGTCTCACTATGGGTTTATTGAGAGATCCAGCCGGCCCGGAATGGGACCTTCGCAGGCGTCGATGCAGCTGCTGTGGGGGAGGATAAATACTGGATATGTACACATTTAGGCTTTGTGTAGGGTTGGCATCTTCTGGTTTTGGTCCTGTTGGAGCATCGAAATACGCATAGTTGATTTGTCCACAGCCCCTAAAGCTCCGACGGCTCGGAGCACTGGATTTAAAAGGAGGAAGTTCATAATCTTCTAACAAAAAGTCAGTATCTGAGCTAGTCAGGAATTCTACCTCTTTGTCAACCTCATCTGGAATAAAGTCTTCAGATATAGGCAGAGGGGGTAGTGGCCTGCAGCTGCGTTCATTAGCAGATGCAGACAGAAATTGAATTGGTCCATGTTTTATTGGCATGTGAGGAGGAGTTTCTTCAGACACACAGCCCATGGTTAATGACAGTTTACTAAAGCCAGGAACGAGATGGTCGTCGTACCTTGAAATTGGCTGTTCATTTTTGGGACTTAAAGGAGGTGGACTGGATTTCTGAGATGGGACTTGGATGCAACTTCCAGCAACGTGGTCATTCATGGAGGCCTGGTTGGAAGAGTGCCCTAAAAAGGTGAGAAATTCTTAGAGACACTTTTCTAAGTAACACTTCAGCACATGACTCTGTCACTGCATATTTAATTTCTTCTAATGCAACAGTAAATAACATCTGCTTAATGTCTCCAGGTAGTGAAATGCAGGTATTACAGACCACGTCTGGTCGTGGATTATGCATTAGTTAAGAGAGTTGCAGATTATCTTATTGTTTTAGACCAGTCCTCCAGTTAAATGAAGGAGTACAAGAGACCCCAAGCATAAACAAGAGAGCTACAAAGATCCCAGCATAAGACTACAGCAGAACAAGTGGTTTTTTTTACCAAATATATTTTCCATCAAAAGTGTAATGGCAACTCAGAGGCCTCTCACAGAAGGCGAAGGGGAGGGGGTGTGTGTGTTTCTTTAACTCCATCGTGTGCGGTATTTAGAGGTGGTTTTGTCGGTTTCCTGAGCTGCCAGCAGGGGGCAGCGGGGCCCGCGGGGTTCTCCCGAGACAAATCCCTGCCGCTTCCTACCGCGGCTGTGCCAACTTGTACTCACCGATGGATGGCAAATGTTGCTCGGTTGATGGGTTTAAATTATATGTCACTGCTATAGGGTCCACATTAAAGAAAGTACTAAAAAAAAAAAAAGAAAAAAAATAGCCTTCACTGTAAATGAACCATAGGTCCGTACTGGCACAAGTATTCGTAACACTCATTTCACAGACTTGAATGCAATAGATAAATTTTAGCTTCACTCACTTTTCAAATCCACTGTGGGTACCCCAGCAGGTTTTCAGACTGCCCATGCCTTGACTGGTGTGAAGAAATCCAGTTTTTAAGGGGACTCTCATCTCCTGAGCAGCAACTCCTGCAGTTGACATCGTGCAGTGTTCTCTGAGGATGTCTCACAACCCTTGATATTCAGGACTTGGCAGGTTTCCTGCAGTTTTCATTCCCTTCAAAAGGGAGGACACAAATATCAGAAATGCAAACCTGATGTTGTTCCATGTCTCATCTGAAATTTCAGTATTCAAGGAATTAAATAGCTCTGTAGAAAGGCCTCCTATCCTAGTACTTGCCAACTGGAAAACTTGACCAAGCTTCTTGTTTTGAGTCTGATTGCAAAATTAAAGTACAAAACAGGTAAGTTCTCTTAAAGAACTACACTGCATAGAAAAAAGGAAGAATATGTTAAGGTATTGATATATGGCAGTTATGTATCCCACAACTTCAGTTCTTGAACTACTAGTTACTCATGCAAAAAAAGTTTTTTTAAAAAGTTTTCTAGAACAATCTAAACTTCCAGTAGCTGCCTTCAGTTCTATCTTTCTGCTAAAGATTTTAGCTTCCAGTGTAACCAACAGGTAACAGCCTACTCTGCTGTTAAGTATTGTCTTCCACAGCCTTTGCTCTAATAAACAGAATTATTGACTACTTGAATTAGAATTCTAAAACTTCTTTTACATAAAACAGTAACTATTTTTAACTAACTTTAACATTAAGATACTTTAAAACAGCCTCGAGTCTTCTAGCTATTTCAAACAAACTGGAAATCTAGTGATTTGAAAAAATCTCAGCTGACACTGCTGTGCTGCATTCAAATCTATTTTGAATGTGTGAAGAATGCTTTATGTGGCCCATTTATGGTAGAAAAAAATATGTTGGCAATTGCTTTATATTGAGTAAGTAATCAGTCTACAGAACAAATTGACTCACAGGACTTTGTTTAGGAAATTTATCAGGGAGGGGAAGGGGAAATGTAAAATTAGTCAGCATTCTGAAGGCAGGAGAAATTAAGTCCAAGACTATAAAAAATATGTTCTCTGGGTCTCTGCTTCATCTACACAAATATCCTACATTCAGCAAGTTCAATATGGTCTGTTTTAAAAAAACATACAAAAAACCTACCAAACCAAACCTCACACAAAACAGTTTAATTTGTATCTCTCTTGAGAATCAATACTATGAACATATAATATTAATGTGAATTTGTCCATATCCCTCCACCAAAAGAACTCCATCTAAAGAAAAGTCAACCAGCAACTGAGGGCTGGCTACATCAGGGCTCAGCAAACAAGGCAAGAAAAGCCCTTCACAGTGTGCTACTGCAAGAAAATGTGGTACAGACACAGGCAGTAACTTATGCTCATGGTAAATCTGCCCTAAACCAGGCTTTCTATGCAGATGTGTAATCTTCCTTTTCCTTTAGGAGAAATACTTGTCTGCAGTGTGAGGGATGGGCAAACTCCTAAGCAGGACTTAGGACAGTAAAGCAGGTGCCTGAGGTTTGCAATCCAGCATCACTATTTGCAATTTCTAAACAATTGTTTGAGAAAGAACAACTCTGCTGCACTCTTTCAGTTTTGAATTGGGCCAGTATTGATCATCTTAAGAAAACAGTAGCTTCTGTATGTTTATGGTGTTAGACCTAATGCCATTCTCTTCAGGAGTGTGATGGTTTTCTCAATCCTGACTGTCTGCATCAACAGAAGTGGGATTGTTTTACTCACTGACAGATACCCAATATATTTTAGGCAGGCATTTCAGAATAACTCTAGCCAGGAGACTTCAACAGAAGTGAATGAGGGCCAAAGCAGTTTTCTATGTACTGCAGCACAGCCCTGCTTCATTCAGCCCTCCTGATTTTAGTAAAGACATCCTCTTCAGACAACCTCCTTATAAAGCTAGCTGAACCCTAGAAATTTCTGCATAACACAGTTCAGTTGGACCCTTCCCACTAACAGGAACTGCAGATATTTCACAGCAAAATTAAATAAAAACACAGAGCCCTGGGAAGCAATAACATAGTCCTGTAAGTGCAAGCAGACCCACTCTCTTCAGGGGAGCAAACACTAGAGATACCCATTTGTCAAAATGACTTAAGCATTCATTAATGTCTTAAGCATACACTACACATATAGCACCAATTCTAATTACTTCATATCAACATAATTTCCAAATAAAACATCCATCTTATCAGCTCACACTGTATTGAACAGTGATTTTTTTTGTGCCTCACGGATCCTATCCTATTAGCAACAAATCTACAAAAGAAAGAAAATTAATTAAGAGAGCTTAAGACTAATGCCTGCTATCCATTTCAATATTTCTGAAGTCAAATGCAAGTCACAAGTTAAAAAAACGCTGGTATAGAACACTGATTAGTCAGCAAATGATTGTACTCCACCTCAGTGTGTGTACAAGATCTGACAGGACCATGAGACATTGATTATGATATAAAAAATGAGGGGGGGAACAACTGCTGCAGTTTGAGAGTAACGTGCTAGCTGTGATAACATACAACCCTTGCAGGGCTTGTTAAGCCCAACCTCCACCAAATCCCACGCCTAAACCACTACTAGTAATTACTGTGTCAGCTTTCTGAGTGCTGTCTAAATCTCAGCTCTCAAGACTGATAGTTGCACAATCACCTCTCTGAAATCTCTCTGGAATGCTAAGCTCAACAGCTGAAACAGACTTAAATATTTACATACTCTAGGAAAAGGTAATTTTCACTTGTTTCAATCAGTCTTTATTTTTTAAAAATAAAACACAATTTATCTAGCCATAAAGCTTGCTTCATTCATCAATGAGCTCTTTGCAAATGCACAGGTGATTTGCCATGACATTTCAGAGAGTTATGAAACTGTCCTCTGTGCCTTGAGCTAGGATATCAAGAGAGGTAGTGCTTTCACTAAACCACCCAGTTACTTTTTCAGTGGAGTCTAGAGAAATGGTGCTTGTATTTTAAAACATGCATAAGCTTGTTTGAAGACAGTATCTTAAGAGGGAGACATGAGAGCAGTAATTGAATACAAAGTTTGTATTTTAAACATCATGCTCTTACTAAAGCTGAGGAGTATATCTTATATTCTAGGAATTGGTATTTTAAAAAATTTCAAAAGTCAGCCATGAAGATATAAACATCAACAGTTTTCACTGTTAACTGCTGTCCCAATTCTGCCTCCTTAAAAGTTTAAGGATCTAAACTTAGCCATAAATAACATCAAACTATATTTGCTAAAGAAAATGGGCACTGCACAGTAATGAAGCATTCCTGATCTCCCATTTGTGTGCTGCTCATTTGCACAGAATGGGCTTTCAGTTACTCTGCTTGTCTGACCCACTTATGCAGTTTATGGCACTTAGGAAGATCGAAGCACTTTTGAAAATGTTACACTTTGTGTTATTTAAGAGAAATGGAGTACAAACTGAAAATATGGCTGGTAATTTCTACAGGGCATTTACAAGCCAAGGCAATTGGAAGATTTGCTGGTGCATTAGGAAGCTGCTGACACCCTTCCCTGTAAGGCATGGTAACAGTGCAGAGGAGGTGCTTGTAATCACCCAGCTCTGCTTGTATTAACAAATATCAATAACAGCAAGTATTGGGGAGGAGATTGATTTTTAATATTTTTTTTACAAAGCCAAATATACCTTCAGACTTCAACAGGATGGCAATGTGTAAGCCAAAAAAGTCAAATGGATCCATAAAGAGTAGCATATCTATATAGTGAGAACTGCGGAAAGATTTTTTTGGTAAATTGAATTACAGCCAATACCCCAAATATACAGTTTTCATACAGATAAATATTAATAAATACTTGTGTTATAACAACAGTAAGCCTCTGTTTAGAAACTAAGAAGCATTTGCATATATATTTAGCTCCAACCTATTACCTATCACCGATCACACACAGAATCTTATTACTCTGTTCCCCGTTCTCCCAGCCCCAATGCAACCAAGTATTTGAGGCAAGTGAAGTTCATAACAAAGAAAACCTTTCTGGCATGCACAGTAGACCAAAGCATGCTCTAGAATGTTTCATTTAATGGGTATGGAATACAGCAACTTGCTGTACAGATTTCTGAATGCCTGGACAAACCTTTGACAGGTTTTATAAAGGCAGCACTCTTGACAAAGAGCTTACAATACTTCTTGTAAGAAATGGGAAAGAGGGGAAGGAAAAAATAAGACCTGCTTACCCCTTTTGGGAGGGGAAGAAACGTGTCTACCTTAAATCCACAACCTATTTTTGCTCACCTTGCCACCACATTATCTTTAACAAATCTCAGAAGCAATTCACAGGAGGAGGGGCACATTTTTGCACTACAAGTCATCTACTCCAGCTAGCTGTTCCTTATTTGACAATGTGATGTAATTTCCTTTTTCTCCTCTGACTTTCTATGTAATGTAAGTACCTGAGATAGAGCCACCCCTTTTCATATTTAAGTATTTCAGACTTCCAAGTATTGGACCTTAAAAACCTAAGTGCTGTTAATATACTTTCTGGAACTCCAAATACTTTTTAAAAATATTAAAAATTCTGTTTCTCTAGTTCTTATCCCTCAAGTACTTCTGTCTTTGCAGCTACATGAATGGTGAGTGACCAACACTTAGCAGAAACAGCCTCATGAGAAAGTTAGTTAAAATCTATTCACTTAATAAATAATTGGATCTTCTTTACTATGCACCAAACCTCCACAGGTTCAGTATTCCTGAGTCACAGGCCAAAGCATGCTCAGATACAGGCTTCAGAAGGTATTTCTGTTTACAGGAATTATATTCTTTACAGTTATTGTATAAATGAATTACATTCTTAACTTCGAGATATTTTTCTACGCATTCTGCCAACCAGAAATGGACCACTCTGTGGTAAAGAATGAAAGACTATGATCACTAAACAGTCAAATCATGGGTGCTTGCAAATAAAACTAATCCTATGGGTATACAACAGACAAATCAACTGAACAGCAAACAAACTCTGTATTTAGATTGTAACAGTCAGCTATTTGGAATATATTCAAAGAACCACAGTTCATCAACGAGTTTAAGTTCAGTTAAAATTTGGGCTACCATTTCACAGTCCTACACAGCAAATGGGAGTAACCTTTAAATTGCCAGTAGAAAACTAATAATTAAATAGCAAGACAATTGCCTTGCCTCTGCTTGTCAGATTTCAGATGCATGCTTAAGGTATGGTACTTCACCCTCCTGAAAATTTTAATGTGAATATAGACAGCTTACATTCAGGAAATAAAAATTCCTTTCTAGCTGACTCAGACTCATAACCATAGTGTTAGACACACTGTGATAAGTTTTAATTCTCTTTTCTACTACAGAGAACTGGAACTGTTTTTCTCTGCAATAAGTCCTGTACTGCAGAGCATGGCAGACATAGGGCTTCACCAAGAACATATGCCCACCAAGTGAACAGGTAGGTTTCTATAAAAAAAAATTAGAAAATTATCCCATATAGGTAGATTACTAAGAAAAGACAGCTAAGGTTGTGCATAAAGTAAATTGAATGAATAACACAGGCGAATCGAGCAGTTTAACAGATAATAAGTGCAATTCACAAATGCATTTGTGATGCAGAGGCATCATTCACCTGCCATTCCAGTACAACAAAGATTCAGGTATTCCCAAAAGGACCAAAGCCACCTTGCCCCTAGAGCCTTTCCCATCCAGCTAGTATGTAAAGAGGTACTGTTATCTTTGGATCAAGCACGGTACATTTCTTGCTTATTCAGAATGCTGCAGAGGGCCCTTGCTCAGTGCTCCAGTGACAGGAGAGCACTGGAGTCTCTCTCGAGCCCCGGCCTGCTCGCTCTGCTGTCAGTGCTGAAGGATACAGCGATGTCTCCAGATTTAACCACCACAGACTGGCTATTTTAGAAAATCGAGCATAAGTGCGTAATGAGGTATTAAGTCACAAAGAAATGTTTATTCTAAATTAAGCCAGCCTAAATTAGAGTGCGAAGCGCAGAGCCTGAGCCCACAGTGCGGTCTCTTGTTTACTCACAGGAGCGAGAGGAGCAGCTCGGAAGGAGGGAGAGAGCACAGATACTGTTTCGGGTCAGGAAGAAAACGCGTGGCACGCCACGTTGATTTTCAAGAATGTGGCTGCGGGCTCCGCTGACCCCGGGCGGGTCCCGTCCCCCTCAGAGGGACTCCGGCCGCAGCGAGCGGGGCGGGTGTCGCACCGGGATCCCCTGCCAGCCCCGGGGGGAGCGGAGCCGCAGCGGCTCCGGCCCTGCTGCCCCCCGCCCCCTCAGCACAGCAGCACAGAACGCGCTCCCGGCTCCTCCCGGGCCCCGCCGCCGGCACTCGCGCCCGCACCGCGGCTCCGAGCCCCGGGCTCGGCCAACCCCGGCGCCACGGCCCGACCCACTCGCG
>VYZP01074327.1:102409-160921 GCA_013400635.1 Hypocryptadius cinnamomeus
TTTTTTTTTTTTTTTTTTTTGTCGTGGTCATCTCACTGCACTCAGTACATAGATAGACATTGTCTTTGTGGCAAAGCTAAGTGGCCTGACAACTATTGGATGCATTCACACACAGTATTTTGCAGGTAGAGGTGTCTCTCCTTCAAAACAACTAGAGTCCTGTTTTCAGGACCAAACAGGAACTCTTGAAAAATTCCTGAATATTGCTACATTCTGTAACTGTTGTGTATTTGTATTGGCAAGCCTAGAAGTCATCAATCTTTTACAGTCATAATTAGACAGTAAGCTTCACTGGGACTGGCAGTAATGGTAGGAGTCAGCTCTTTGTTTCTCTGTGCCTTTTTCTATATTTTTAGCTATTAAAGGTAAAATGCCATAGCCCATTCTTTGGATAAAGTAGTTTATTTATAGAGTATGTTAAGGAAATGTCCCTGTCTGGCAGTCACACTGGCACCACCTGAGCAGGGACCGAGGCCCCTTTGCAGCTACACACCCACATTTCCACAGTCACACCAGGTTTCCCATCACAGACATCCTGATCCATGGAATAATTTAATCTTGGCAAAATAACTAAATAACAGAATAACAGCTTGAGATGGTGCCTCTGAGAAGGGACCCCAAACAAAGGGGCTTTTATATCCTTGCAGTCTAATCATGCAAAAGTCAAGGGGTTGTGCTGCTGTCTCTGTGTCCCTCCCCAGGCCCTTTGTTGTGCTAAGGGTCAGCAGTTCAGGACCTCTTGCTTGGTGCTGTGGCCACCCAGAACTCTGTCTGAACTGTAGCTACACCCTGAGCTACCTGCACTGAATGGATTCCCCCAAAAATATCATCAATATCCATCCTTGTGATCTCTACAGAAGAAAGTAGGGAAAAGTGACAGCCTTCTAGAAGTATAGCAGGCTGTTAAAAAAAACATCACCCAGGGAAGCAGGAGATGCCTTGTGTATCACATGGGTATTTTTGAGACCTCTAAAAGCAGGGTAAGGAGATTCCACAGATTTTGCAAGATTTGAAGGTGGAATAGTGAGTGGCTTTGGTGAGTCAGGGAGGTAAGAGCAGACTGAGCAGGAAGGACAGTGGGAGTAGAGCTCATCTGGTTCTCATTCTGAACCAGTAATTTCAGTGGAAAAGCTGTATATATAGAAGCAGTATTTGGAAACAGTTCTAAGTGTATCATTGTAGAAATTAATAGTTTGGTAACTTGATTCCCAAGTAGTATAAAGTTAATTTTACTCATATTTAAGATTCTGCCTATGTGGGGCATGTGGAAGGGGACACAACTGTCTGCCAGGCATTTGTATTTTGAGATGTGTGTTTGTATTTGCACTACTCATCCTGTACCACAGACACCCCCAACAAATTGAGACAGTGCTGGTGAACTTGCTTCTGGGGTTTTTTTGGCATGTCAAAATCTGACATGTGTTTTAATGTCTGTTTATGACTGGCATCTTTAATTCCAGAGACTAATGCTCTACTCACCTGAGTGGATTTGTGCCTACTAATAAAACACAAATTTTCTGAGAAGGGAATCTCTACTGAACCTAATGATTTTGCTGGGGAAATAGGTTGATCAACGTATATGAATTTTGGCTCTTAGAATTAAATAGCTGATAGCTATTTTAAATATTTATTTAGAAGTATTTAAAATGTTTTGTCTCAATTATAAAAATATAAATTAAGGGAACAATCCAATTCTGTGTGTTTCTCCACTCCTACCCTCAGCCCCTCCCAAAAACTCCACCTAAAAATACTTTTTCCTCCTTTAATTACCGCATTGAACTATATCAATTGTGAGGGTTTTTTTCAAATACTGAAGTCACTTCTGTGTTAAAATTAGGAAATTTATGAGGGATAATTAATTTATGAAATTTTTTGGGTTTAAGTACGTTGCAAAATATTTAATGGGAATTTTGAGCGACTAAAAAACTTGAGGTTTTAGCACATCTTTACTTAAATTATATGGTGTTTGTTCTTTCATATCACCTTTTAATTGCTAATCAAAATGGTGTGAGTACATTAGTTGAATATATAATTCTTAGTCAGTTTGGAAGCATCTGGTGTTTATATTTTTAGTAAGGATTTGTGGTAATGAGATGGAGATGTTGAAAGTAGGTATGAAGAATAAAGTATGATTGAACTGAATTTGCTGTTGAGCTTAAAATATGGAGAGGAGAAAAATATTCCTGTTGCATGGCTGGAAATAGCTGTGCAGGGTCTGGGTGGTGGGGCTGCACCTGCATGGCCAGAGCCCTACATCCACAAGTCTAGAAATTTCTGTTGTCTTGAGCCTGCACTCTCTTCTATGCTCTGCGGGGTCACTGCAGTTTTGGGAGCTGGAATTTGTTGATGGAAGCCTCTTCTCCTCCTGGGGTTTGCTGACTGTCTTTATGGGTTCAGGGCAGAGCAGCATCTTGTGTGACCAACTTGAGCAGATTTTACTGGGCAGGAGCTGCAAGGTGGGGGTGACAGTGGTGGTGCCCTTGGCATGGAAACTCTTGTCCTGTTCCTGGGTTTTTCTGTGTTTTGTTCTCCCTCCATTGCCTGTGCTTCCTCCTTTCCCTTTCCTACATGCTTATGAACAGAGGAAGAATAGTTTTATTTGTAATATAGCACCTGGGAATCCTATCCCAGATAAACTTTAGCATATCCAGGAAGTCATAGGTACTTCTCTTTAAAACATCGTTAGTTTGTCTTTGTTTTCTCCTTCTCTAATTGGCACTTTCCATTCTAATAAACCAACACCCACAAACTGTGCAGCCACATGATCTTTTCAGTTAATACAAATCGTCATTTCCAGTCCAATAGACTCAGTTAATTGTGCAAACCTGCAACACACCCATAAAGTGGCTATCAGGTTTGTTATGCAACGATGACTCATGAAGGAAATGTGGAGTGTAATTAAATACAGTGATGCAAAGATAGTAGTATGAAGCCAAAATCAAAGTATAAGTGATAATCATCTGTATTAAATGTTTGTTTCTGCATGTTGTTTTCAGAAATTACTTAAATTATAAGTTATCTGGCTGCTGCACACATGCCTGGCATATGCTTGGACAAGTTAAAAAGTGACCTGCAAACCTGTAAATAAGCTGAACTAAGTCTGCTATCAAAATAGTCTTTTGAGGAAGGAAAGGTATGTAGCTCAATCTCAGACGTGTCACGCAGGCACTTTCTAATTCTGGTGTGATCTCCCAGGTTTTCTGGTCTTGTGAGAAGCAATAGTTTAAAAATAAAGCCTCCATGAAATTTTTGCTATTAAATGATTTCTAGTAATACATGTTTATTCTCCAAGTTTCTTTATTATTTCCACTCTCTAGCAGGGAAAGATGCTGTCTGTGTATCAATGGAGAATTTTGAGCTTTATGCAGAGGACAGATTTTTTGCTGATGGGTTGATTTCTCTTAAATACTTTTTTTATAACTTTGAAATTAAGCTTCTCATATAGAATGCAGGAGGATGGTTGCACAGTACTCTGCAATTATGGTTTTTTTTAGCTTTTCCCCAGCTGATTGCTGTATAAGAGAGCACTTTCTTGTTTAACACACAACTAACACTGGTGCTAACCTCTGGCACGTTCATGGTAAGTAAGTTAAGAATTGTTTTTCTTGTCTGTCAGATGGTATTGTGTTCCAGTGCAGCAGCTGACAGCAGCTCAGCAACATTGTCTCCTGAAGGCAGCTGGCTGACTCCCAAAAGACAGCCCACATTTCAATGGAAAAAAAAGATAATCCAGAAATATGTGTAATGAAAGTAACATCCATTCAGGATCTACTGGGTGTGTGTGAATACCAAAACAGTGCACTAATTGAAGTTCTGAATTTCAGTCTTCTGCTTGGCTTTGGATCCAATAAAAGCCAAGAGATTTGTGTGGGGGAATAAATGTAACATGAGAAATGCCCTAATGGGTCAGACCCACAGTCCATCTAGGCCAGTGATTGAACTCCTGTGGGAGCAATAGCAAAGGCTACTTTGAGAAAAGCTTACAAGCCTGGATGCTTTTGTGGTCCAGTCCTCCTGCACTCTCCCAGGGGCCTTGGCTATCCCTGTCTGGTCCCGTATTTGCTGGTTACAGATTTTCCATGCCTTTGGTCCCATTTTGAACCTGCTGAGTGCAGTCACCTCCACAGCTTCTGCTGGTAGCAGGATCTGTGAGTTTCTTGCTCATAGTGTAAAAAAGTGTTTTATCTGCTCTAACCCAGTTTGCTGCTAGTTTCTGCAGGAACCCCTGCTCCTACAGTTCTAGGCTTTGGCAAATTACACATGGTGAGAGCTGCATATTCAACTTGTTCATTGCCTTTGTGAGTTTTGTTAACCTGTGTTGTAATCCCTCCAATCTCCTGTACCCATTCTCTGCTCCTGATGGAAATCTCAGCCTGTTGGTCTCCCCTCATGAGCTCCTGTTCCTTCCATCATTGTAGTTACCTTTCTCTCTGCATTGTCCTTGTGCAGAGATCAGAGCCACTGTGTCCTTCTACTTTTTGTTGTCTGTTTTTGGCAGCTGCCCCAGTTTGAACCCCTGCTTGTGGAGGGCTGTTGGGCTGACTCACTGAACTGCCAGTTCTTCATTTAGCATTGCATAGGCCTGGCTCACACTGGTTTTCCATAGATTAGTTTGCATTGCCTGCACCGAAGCTCCTCTGCTTCCTGAGGCAAGCAGAGGGTGTAGGGGTTACCTTCTCTGCACTGTAGAGTAGTCCATGTAGTCAATGTATTGAATTTAAAATACTACATTTCCATCAAGTTTATGTACATTGATGGTTTTGATGTACTTACACGATTTTGCTCCTGCAGAAATTTCTCTGAGAAATGGCAACAGCCATTGCTTGCTTGTGATCACTTTGTTACTGGTTGGGAGGAAAGAAAGTTAATTTGTTTAATTTTTAGTTCAACTGCTTCAAGTATAAAAGTGTATGCTTGTGTTAGTGGGAGCAGCCATCTCATGACTGAGTACAGTGGGTTAGGATTCTGTTCCTTCTGCTGGACTGGGGCAGCAGCCCCAGGTGAGTGCTAAGCAGGAACACAAGCAGCAGATTTCAGCAGTCAGCCAGTCAGATGTTTTCAGGCTTTTTAGTTGTATTTCTGGGAATTTTTCTAGGAGTTAGTGGAGGGTATGCTTTATGATTTAAGGCGGTTCTTGAGGTTTTTGATTCAGTTTGTAGAATGAGTTGGTTATGGGCTATTTTAAAACAAACAGTCTAAGGAACACGTGGCTTTAAGCAGTGTGTGTTTCAGTGGAGTCACCAGCAAAGGTGCCCCTTTGGGGCAGGGTGAGCTCATGGTGGCTGAGGGGCTGCTCCAGCATGTCTTTGTGTCCAAGAAAGGAGTAGGAAGCCAACCATCAGCTTATAATTTGTGACAGGTCACTGTCACACTACAGCCAGCTGCTGAATCCCTAACAGGCAATGGACAAAAATTGAAGGTTCCTCTGCCCCATTTCTAACATGTTTTTCTTTCATGTTTACTGGTGCCTTCTGTTGGAAGCAGAATGTAGGGATGAGTTGAGTAATGTGTTACATGTTATATAAAACAAATCATGCTTGGTGTAAAATAAAATTTACAGTGAAGTATTGAACACATTGCCAGGGAGGGATAAAGAGATTTTTGACTAAGCAACCTCACTGTAGTATACTCAAGAGGAAAAGTATTGGCTCTTGTCCCAGGGATAGCACCTTCCTTACCTGTTGTTTGCTCAGTAACTGCTGTGTGGTACCTGAGTGTGGGGGGTTGATCCTGGCTGGATGCCAGGCACCCACCAAAGCCTCTCCACCACTGCCCTCCACACCTGGAGAGGGGAGAGGAAATATAAGGAAGGATTCATGAGTTAAGGACCACGAGATATCAGTCACCAAATACAGTCCCAGGCAAAACAGGCTTGAATTAGAGATATTAATTTATTACTAACAAAATGAAGACCAGGATAATGAGAAGTAAAATAAAACATTAAAAACCTTAAAATCCACTCCTCCCTCCTTCTCAGCTCTACCACCACCCCAGTGGTGCAAGGAGACAGGGAATGGGGTTATGGTCAGTTCATTATTGTTTTCACTCTGCTCAGAGAGAGGGAGTCCTTCCTCTGCTACAAAATGGAGATGCCTAAGAACATTCTATACCTTAAAAGTTATATAAAATAAGATATCAACAAGGTTGTTTGGCAAACAAGTGAACAGGAAGAAGTGTCACGAGCATCATTATTTCTTGGTGTCAGAGTGAAAGGGTTGATTTGATAATTTGTCCTGATAGCTGAGTAACCCTGAGTCACCTGAAGTAAGACTTGACTGCTCAAGTCAGATTTAAGGTAGCTGGGATATCCCAGTCTGTAATCATTTTTTGTTGCTGTTGAAATCCTTTTCCCCTTGGGTGGGGAAGCAATCTGTCAGGATTTTCCTCATGCTACTATTCACCTGGAATTCCTTCAGGGATGGTTTACACAGCTGGATCACATCTGCCATCTGCGTGAAGTTCTGTAGAAGTTAGCACATGGCACAGGAGTCCTGATAGTATTGTCTCACTGGAGCAAAGTGGAAGTTGTGGCTTCATCTGCACTGCTGTGTCTGGTGGTGCCCAGGGCAGGAGCTCAAGGCAGGCAGTTGCTATTCATCATGTCTGCTCATGAGGGATTTTTTGTGACACCATGGGGAATGCTTTGGAATGAGGAAGGAGAGACTCCAGTAGATGCAGTTACCTGCAGAGTGGAAATGTTCTGGCCATCCTTCATCTTGCACTGAGGAATTCAAGCAGAAGAGGTGGAATGGGATCTTTGCATGCACCTGCAGGCATTCTTATTGCTGAGAAGATCTAATGAGCAAACAGATGAGAGGACAAGAGCAAGAAATCCCAGCACCATTTCTAAGAGGAAGGTGTGGGGGATGCTGTGGTGAAAATGAAAAGTCAAGGGTGAGCAAAAGGAATGAGGGGGCAAGGAGGAGCGAGATGAGAGCAGGGATGTGAGTATGTTTCTATGACAGCTGGGAAACTAAGGGAGGAAATTGCCAGAAGAAGAATTTCTGTGCTTGAAGAGACACATTTCTGTGTGTATGTGTAAGGGGCAGACTTTCTCACAGTGAAGCATTGGAAGAGGTAGCTCAGAGGGCTTGTGCAGTCTCTGCCCATGGAGGGTTTCAAGATCAGACTGAATCAAGTCCTGAGCAACTTGGTCTGACCTCATAACTGGTGATCCTGCCTGAAGAAGGATGTTGGAACAGAGACCTCTCACGGTCTCTCCCACTGTAAATTGTCATACAATCCAGTGTGCACTAAGCAGAAGAAAAGAGAAAGCATTAGAAGGACCTTTGTCCAGCTTGCCCAAATTCTGTTTTTCCAGATATCACCCTACCCAGAATACATGTGCATTATTTGTTTTAATGATATTTAAAACCAACACAATGTTTAACTTCAGAAAAGTTGCCTTCTAAAAATGCTAGCATGAGGAATTACATTTATTACTGTAAGGGGTTTTTTATGGCAAATGAAGCCTTCTTAAAATTTCTTCCTGCATATGGGAAGAAAATGTTTTCCCCAATAAGCAGCTAAGGACAGAAACTTCCCACCAGCTGCTGTGTTTAGAGACAATGGGTTTCACAACTGCTGATGTGTCGTGGAAATTTATTTGATTTAGTCAAACCAAATTATTTGGGTTTTTTTCAGTCAGCTAGCTGTGGTATGGCTGAAGAAATGTTTATAAACACCTTGCAATGAAGTTGCAGGATTCTCTGAAAATAAGTCTGTTCAAAGAACCTGGATTCTTTTTGTGCCTAGTCCTACAGACTCCTGTTTGGACAAATAGTAAGAAAAGGACGTTGTTCCCCTGGCTGTTCTTTGAGGCTGAGTCAGGAAGGGTGGAACAGAGTGAGCAGCTGGCCAAAGGTGAGGGTGCTGCTGAGCCCCTCCCCAGCACAGCCTGGAGGCACTTGGCACAGCAGCCTCTGGCCTGGGGCCTCTGGGGAGACTGAGCCCTGCAAGACACAGCCTCTGACTCAGAGCTTGGAAGGGACTGCACTGAGGTAGTGGCTGCAGAGCACTGCATTAGGCATGCTCAAATGGAAAGTGAAATAAAAAGCTGTATATGAAGTGATCTTTGTTGCTAGGATGTCAAAATAGCTGAAATACATGCTGGCAATTTGGGAGGGAAAAGGTTAAGTGAAGGTATTGCATGTAGTGTCACAGTTACAGCCTCACCTGGGCCTCTGGCCAACAAATCCAGTATTTCAGGTTGGATAGGATTCAGAAGAGGCTACTCCTCTTAAGTATGTTAGATCTGG
Organism: Hypocryptadius cinnamomeus; assembly: GCA_013400635.1. Lineage (NCBI taxonomy): Eukaryota > Metazoa > Chordata > Aves > Passeriformes > Zosteropidae > Hypocryptadius > Hypocryptadius cinnamomeus. The sequence continues at coordinate 110,668 of VYZP01074327.1, forward strand.
CTGCTGTGTCTGAAGAAACTAGACTACAAAACAGAAATGAGAGAAAAGCTGAGCCAAAGTGTCACTTTCAGTGCTGCTTTTCTATGGAAACTGGAAAAATGCAGTTGTACTTCATCTGTGTGTAATTGAGTGAGAAAGATGGTGCCATGTGGATTCTTCAAGGCAGCTGCAAACTTGGCTTAGCTGGGTTCCAGGGCACTGCCAGCCTTCTGAGGACCCTCACTAACTGCTGGGAGTTGTCAGAGGGGACAGTGCACAAGTGCTTGGTGTTGGTAGGAGTCTGCCCATAGTCCTTTCCAATGGATTTCTCCAGTCTCAGAAAGACCACCTGTGACTAGAAATTCCTGCTTTTATTTGGCTAGGCTTTTGCAGTACTGTGTATTTAAAGCAGCATTGTAACTAGCCAGCAGAATTCTTGGAGAAATTTCCTTCAGAGCAGGTAAGCCCTTGTGGATAGGAGGCAGCTTGCTGAGCCATATATCCCACTTGTATCTTGCCTGCAGTTGAGAGAGGCTGTTCTCTAAATCCCAGATGAGAGAATTTCTTTAGGATTGAAATCTCCACTTTTGATTGATCCTGTCTCACCAGCAGTCCTCTCCTGTGGTCACCTGTTTATTCTCCTTGCTGAAGGATTCATTTTCCCTCATTATAAAACTACTAGCTCAGATATTGGCCAAGGCTATGAAGTGGGAGCTGGATCTTTGAGAGGCTCTGGTGTAAGCAGTGGCAGTGATTTTTCACATCAGAGAGAGGCATTGGAGGCAGGGGGATCACTGAGAGTACAGTGGGTGTTGGCCTTTTTGGCTGAAAGTGATGCACAAAAGAAATTTGATAACCAGGTTAACTCTCTCTGTCTAAGGAAAGCTATTACCTGTAGGGCTTTTTTTTTTTAATCTATCCTTTTTTTAAGGAAGTTGGTGTTGGGACCGACCTCCCTTAGGCAAGACACAGAATTAGATGGATCCTTTTTTTTTTTGGTCCAGAATATCTACTCCTATATTGCTACTGGCAATGGAGAGACTCCCTCTTTCTGTTCTTAGGCAATTACTGCCATTATTCATTGTTAGGAAGTTAGAGCAGTTATTTGCATTGGGCTCAGCAAAAAGCTTCTGGAGTTGTCACAGCAGGCAGTTCAAGTTTACTTTGCAGCTTTTCCTTGCTGTGATGAATGTGTTAACTTCAGGAATGTCCTCACCTCGTGGCCTCTTTTGTAGTTTGTCTTCTGTAGAACCAATTAGAGCGATTTCCATCGCTCCAGCCTCTGCTTGCCAGATGTTTCCTATCGTACCAAAATATGTGCAGCGCTTGCCATGTGCAAACTTTCATATGAGTGTGTTATTTAGAGGAAAGGAAAAAACCCTCTGTGGCTGATTCCTCTGCTTGGAATGCTGAGTGGGAAAGCTGGAATGCTTACTGAGCCACTAGTGGTTCTGGCAGCAAACCATTTCTGCTGCTTGCTGAGCAGAGACCAAGGGAATGGAGAAGTTCCATAAGGAACAGTTAGCGTGGGTTAATGAGCATCTGTTTTGTTGAAAGTTGGCATGGCAAGGTGTACTTCTAATATTTGCCTTCTCCAATGCTTTCTAAAATGAGGTCATGCCCATAAAGGACCAGCAGTGCAAAGATCCTGAGCTGATTTTTATGAAGCTAAAACACTATCAGAATTCCTGAACATTTAAGGATAGGGAAATGGAAGTCCCCAAAGCTGCTGTTGAAAAAGAGAAATTAGCTAATACAAGGCAAAAACTGGAGATGCTCAGTGATGGAGAGCCTGGATTTTTCCTGTCTGAGCAGGAGGTGATGCAAATGGCCCAGTGTGTATGGATCAGAGGAGAATTCATTGCTCAGCTCTTTGCCTTTCTCCCTTGTTAGTCTGCTCCCACAGCCCTGTTGCAAGCACCGGATATTGGGGATGTGCAGGAGCTGTAGCTTCACTTGTGACTCAGAGGATGTTGGGAACCATGGATGTGTCAGCCAAGATGTCACTGCCTGCTTACAAAAGGCACTTGCAGTTAGTGAGGGTGCTTTATTCAGCAGTGCAAGAAATGGACATTTTTACTCTTTAATATTTGTTCTTTTTTCATTTAATCTCATTGACCACTCTGATGTAACTGTATAAATTGTAGAAGCTAGAGAAGCATTGACCCAGGTCTGCTGTCCAAATACACACAAATTCCCAAGATAGATACTGCATAGATGAAAAGAAGAAAAGAACTTGTACAGATGACAACAGGTTCTTTTTCTTAATTGAACATGCTAATTCCTTTTAATTCCACCTCAGATTTAAGAAATCTGGGCCTGTGTTGTAGAGAAGGTAACATTCTGGGCTTACTGGAGCTGGTGAGTAAAACAGCACAGCTTGCCCTGAATCCTGGTCTTGTCAGCTTCCAAGTATTTAGCTTTAAAATAACTGAATGCTTTTTTTTGTTAGAATTCAGCAAATACGAAAATGTTTTCTGCCAGGCATCTTTTATGAAAGCTGCTTGCAATTTTGAGTTCAATTTTTAGTAATTAGGAGTTTAAAATCTCTTGATTTTTGTATAGAGAAGAAGAGTGCTCTTGGGAGTTCTTTCTACTTTTTTCTTAAGAGGTTGTTGCAGAGTATTACCTCACATAAACTTGCCTGTTGGGACTATTATGGGATTGCTGCAGTTTGGTTTTTTTTTTTTCCTTGATGATCCATGCAGACTTATACAGCATCAGAAAACCAGGAAGGATGTCAAACCTTTGCTTCTGTGCCTTGTGTAGATAAGATTAAGTTTTATGAAACTGACATTTCGATAGCTATAAATCTTTATGCCTGTCCATTGAGATCTACTGTCTGTAGTCACTGAGACAAAAACCAGCTTGAAGAGTGCTGCATTAGAAGAGGAAAACATCTGGCATTCTTTGTTTGAAAGATGCTAACTCTTGGACCAGTTCTGTCTTTATTAAAGAAAACCCAAACAACAAAGGCCAAACCAAACTGTCCTCATCTTTTCAGTCCTTACCAGTGATACATTCAACTAAATGTTGACTGAATCCATTTCAGTCTGCAGTTAAATACAATGGGCCATCCTACCTTACCTTTCTTGATACTAATGATCCTTGCCTTCCTAGGCACTGCCAGATGTCTCTAGACTACACTTAGTCCTTGTATTAAGTAAGTGAAAAGTTTTCAAAAGGTTCTTTTGGCAATTTCTGCAAGGAAAGACCTTTAAGAGACAATTTGGTGGATGTTTGGTGTTGACAAATATGCAGATATTTTGAGTAGGTCTGGTGCAAGCCTACTGCTTGAAGGAGCAACTTTCAGAAACATCTCTCAAGGTGGTACGTTTTGGTTTTGAAGTTTGCCTCTTTACAGAAGGGCTGTCTAAGCTAGTGAAGACTACATCACTGGGAAAGTGCTGTTTGTAATTCAGTGGATTTCATGAGAAATTGGAACTCTGCAGACCCAAAACACCTACAGGAGGCATAAGGCTAGACTGCTTGAACAGTCAGCTTGTCTTCAGGTGAAGGTTAGCTGGATAAATATCCAAGGCAGAATGCACCTTTTTATTGGCTAGGTGTATGTAAACACAGAGGAGCACAGAGCAGGAGCTCTGGTGGATTGGGGCACACATGAATGAGTCACTGGCAGGATCCAGCAGGGATGTAGCCAGCATCACAGATGTGCTCGTGTTACGTGCCCAGTTTGGGAAACATTGGCTTGTCATGGAAGAACACGAGGAGGAGGGTAACACAAACCTGTGGGAGATGCCAAGTTTTTTTTGTTCATGACTCACCAAGGCAGCAGCAAACTGTACCTGCTGCTCCCTGACTAATGCAGAGGTTATTCCAGAGCATTCAAAGAATATTGGAGGTTACTAGTTCAAAGTTTTTATGCATTACATCATTTTGTTGCAATGACTGACTCATTTGGTCAGTTTAGTTGGTAAGTACGCAGTGGTAAGAGGGAAGTGTTGAAGAAGGAACTCTAACAGAATATATCTGCCTTGGCTCAGCTGACAGTAGAGTTTGCTCTCTGTCCTAATTACTTCTTGATAAGATTTATCACCTTTCCCAGAGGCAGAATGAGGACAGCAGTACCTGCAGGCAGTCTATGAGTCTCAAACAGAAAACAAGTCAGGGGGTGTGTTTGGGGTGTGGTATTTATTTTGTAGGTTTAAAAAAATCCATTATTTCCTGAAATACCATTTTACATGGCTTTTTGTATGGGAAGCAGTATTTCTTACCTGTAAAGCAGAATGCTGTTGGCTGTATGGAAAGGCAAAAGATCAACCTAGAAGAATTAGTCTTTAGGTGTAATACACACATTGAGGCACATTTGTGCCTAAAAATCTCAAATTTTTAGAGAGCAAAATAAGTGTAGCCTTGTCCAACAAAGGCAGTTAACAGCAGTTGTAATGTCTTGTTTTCCTCTAGCTTTTTGTGGGTCTGTCAATCAGTAGCATCAGGAACAGAGTGTTGCCTGTAGTATTAAGGAACACTTGCATCATCAGGGAGACAATTACCTGGATATATATTTGCTAAGAGATGGGATTCTCATATTGGAGGGCATGCCTGATAAAGTAGGAGAATGATACCCTGTTGTATTCCTCCAAATAAATTATAGATATATTCACCTTCTTGTATATTTTATCTACCTATCATATAAAAACTCAGAATGATGAAACTGAAGATTTGCAGATTTTCAGTAAGACTTTAAAAGAAATATAAGTATATAATGCAGAATGCTTTTTTTTTTTACCTTTGGCAGAGCTCTTTATGTAGAATACAGGCCCCAGGTTTTGAGTTTGTCCTGCATCCCTACATAGGTGACAGCAGGCTGTAAACATAAACCAAACCTTCTTAAAAGGATTTTTGTTTATGTATTTATCTAATTTTAAGCTTGCATGATGATACTGCCAGTGTTTGAGTTGTGGCAGATCTCAAAGGAATAAGGACACGGGACAGATAGGTATCTATCTTCCATACTCCATGTGTTAAATCAAGAGGAATTCTTGATTTAACACATTTAACTCTATTCTGAAGCAAAAAACCCCTATCTTACTTTTAAGTTTCATCAGGACATAACTGAATTTGATCTCGACACATAAAAATATTCCAAGTGGAAGATCTGTTTACTGTATTCTTGTGTAAATTACTTGGCATGTTTCTCTAGGTTAGAATGAAAACATCATCTCTCAGCAAAGCAACTGCAGTTTGGAAGCTGCTGTACTGGTGGGATAGAATGTAGCATAATATCCTTTCTAAAAGAGTTTATACTAATAAGCTGGAATACATTTAATTGGAGTAGTCTTTTCAGTCAGAAGTGCTGGACTTCACTGTTTGTAAAACCCACCAAAGTGACCATGACTTTTCCCACATGGTGACATTTGTTATGAGTGAATCTATGTTCAAACTTGCCCATCTTTGCCAATCCTGCCCCTGCACAGTAAGTGCCCTGTGTTGTGCAGACCTGCACTTGTTCAGGTGGCCCTGCTGTGGGCACACGTTCTCATGTCACTTTTGATGTTGTGTGGTCATGAGGTTATGGATGCTCTCAGCTTCTGCAGCAGAAGGTTTCAATCTGGAAGGGTTTGCAAATTGAGCATGGTGGGTTTATCATGTGGAGGAATAATGTCAGTGGAGGTAGGCCTTGATGAGAAGACAGTGTAGAGAGAAGACTGACAATCTAGGGTATGTCTGTGGGTCACCTGTTAGTGAAAAGTCAGGCAAATAGCTTCCTTCAGTAGGAATGAGGCATTAGAACTATTTTAATGTGGATTATTAGAGGAACTGATGTGGTTTGAGTTGATGTTACCGGGATGCTGTTAAGGAGCTGAAAGACTGTGGGCATTTAAAAGTGCTTATCTCTACTTGCCCCAGGACCTGCCATGCCTTTTGTTGTGTGCCATTAGCTGCAGTAGTCAAAGTCCCGGAACTCCTTGATTTGTGGCTTAGAAGGTGATTTAGAAAGCTACTTTCCCTGCATGATTTTTGCTTTTATCAGGCACAGCATCTCAATGTGGAGAGAAATGTTGTTACAGCTGGAGCCCAAGTCTGGTTCCTATACATTTATCTGTCTTTTGCACTCTGAAATCTCTTGGCACAAGCAAGATTCTCCTGCTGCAGTTTGCCCAACACCTACCCAGGTCTTCTAAAAAATACTCTCTGTAGTAACACAGAAGAGTCAGTTACTTATTGCTGAAGGATTTGAACATAGGTAGTGTTTCCTTTTATGACAGGAAAGCCCTCCCAGTTGCAAGAGCTGAGTGAAATGACTGGGACTTTTGGAGGAAGGAGCATTGAAGGCTCTGTGGACAGTATTGAACATTAGCAAATTCACAGAAGCATGCACACTGATCCTGCCTTTGTGGTAACAACCATAATGAAATGGGAGACTGTAAAGACTCTGTGTTCACCTAAAGTGAAAACCTGTGTCCTGCTCTTCCAATGAACTGTGAGAACATCTCAAAGTTTTCACTAAAACCTATGGCAAACACTAAATTGAGTGTTGATTTTTTTTATTCCTCTCCTCTTCCTTTGTCAGTTGTGTGAATACAAATACAATAACCCTCATAGTTGAGGACATAATCTTTGCTGCCTGGTTTTCTCTCATTCAAGATTGTCAGGAGCTGTGGGGAACAGTAGAGAAGTGTGCTGATGATTTAGGATGTGGAGATTTCAGTGAGAATAGGGAACAGTGCAGAGAAGCATCCCTGTTGGATGTGCAGCACAGATCAGATGCTGTGTCCAGATTAAGGAGCAGACACTTCAAGATCCTGCTTCTCCAGTCATCCAGGTCAGGTACCTAAAACAGCATGCTCTGTCTACCTGCTGTGTGCATGCTCCTCTTCTGTCTATGGAAATGAAGCAGAGGTGAAAAATGAATTGTTGGCACACACCAAACTTACTTCTCTGTAGAGTCAAGTCATGGCTGGAGCAAACATTTGAGACTTCAAGTATTACAGATTCTGCTTAAACAGAGTTGAAAATAAGACTATCTTGTAGACAGGATGGGAAGGAAAAGAAGATATTAATAATTGTGGAAAAGGTTTTGTGAATCTTTTGTCTTTTGCATATTCTTGCCTTTATTGTCTAGATGTCTGAGCAGGAAAGGGAATTCACTGTTAACTTGATTGGGCACATTGCATAAGTGTGAATATCAGGGAACAAATTGTGGCCTTTTCAATTGTTTGTTGTGTCTGCTTATAACGTGGGAATGCTTGAATTATCTGCTTTCTCCTTAAAGGGACCTTTGAGCTTTTTCTTCCATTAGCAAAGAGATTGCAAGGCTAGTAGAGTGGACTATAGGTAATTTTATTTCCTCAAAAAAAAAACAAAACAAAAACAAAACAAAACAAAAAAAAAAACTGTTAAGCACCCAGTGTGCTTGAAGAGTGGGAGGAAAAGCAGAGGTTTGGGTCATTCTCTGAGTTTATTATCTGACTTTACTCCTTAACTTATTTTATCAGAGACATGTTGCCTAAAGCTCAGAGTCTAACCAGACACAGTGATGCAGAGGTGGGCATTGTTGTTTCACAAGGCTGTGATTTTTGATGAACAAATATTTCTTGCCTAAAAGGAAGACAAAGCATTACCTAAACATGAGGCACTTTCTTAGCAATTTTGCATTATGCTTTTGTCACTAGTACAGGAAGTGCCTGGGGGGAAGACAAGGCTGCTCCTGGACTTTCCCGTTTTGTGCTTCCTGTGGTCAACTTAAAATACAGTGCCAAATTATGTTTAGAAAGTTTTTAAAGAGGCAAGGTTAGCAAGAAATTACCTGAACTTTACATAGGTAGTTGAGAATCACCTTCTATATTTCTGTGTTATTGCTGCCTCAGTGAAACTCTTGGCTTCTTTTTGGGAGCAGGGAGTTTCATTGCAAAGAGCAAGCTGATAAACATTATTGTTGGATAGAGCCTAAAAGCTTTAGTCCAAGGTTGTAGTTAGATCAAACAGGCAGTGCCCTGTGACACTTGTGCCAACCTTTTCCGAGAGCTGGCGTGGCATGGCTGTGAGCTGGCAGCTTGCAGAGCTGCCCATACTGTTGAACCTGCGTGCTGGGAAAGAAAAGCACAGGGTGGATAGAATTTGTGTTCTTGTGTACCACTTGTACATCCCTGCAGTTCTTGCTTTTGAGCTTGTGCAGGTGGTGTGAGAATGTGTAACACAGCTGGGTATGGGTGGAGATGCCAGCCTGGCCAGGGAGAGAGAAACAGCAATTTCTCACAGTGGCTTGTGAGGATTTTTAAGGAGTTGTAAGAATCTGATAACTTGCTAGTATAAACAATCTGCAGGTGATGTTTTTCCACTTTGTATTTCTGTTTTTCTCAAAGATGGTGTGTGAGAAAGATGTTTTTATTTAAAGATGTTTCTATTTAACTAAGCAATCAAGCAGAACATATCGTATCAGTCTATAGAAGCCAAAGAATCCTTTGTATTAAAGCTTCTTTTTTCCTCTTGCAATTCAGTCTCTCGTGTGTTCTTGTGTCATCCTTGGCTCAAGGGTGACATATGGGCACAGAGCTGACGGGATGGGCAGTGCAGAGTGAGCCATCAGGTGCCTTTCTCAGGTAAAGGTGAGGGCAGCGTGGGTGAGCAGGCTGTGCTCCAGACCCGGCTGCACGGGCTGCAGACTCATCGGGGAGTGCAGACCCAGCCAGTCTTGGTCTCTAGCACCGCACTGTGGTGTGCAGGACTCAGCATGTCGGAGCTGCTCGAGCACTTCTCTTTCCTGCTTATTCATTGTCAGCCCAATGCTTTGGGCTATTGCTTGCTGCAAACCACAAATGCTAAGAGACAGCTTTTCTAGAATCTGTTTCATGTCTGAAGAGCTGATTGACAAGATGGTTGGTATTTTCTATGTCACAATGTGTACTCTAGCTCACATTGCTTATTTCCAGTTCAGTCTGCCTTGAGTTACAAGCACACCTATTGTGAGTATGAAGGTACATTTCAAAGGCATGCCTAATCTCTCAATATAGCTGTAATTGTAGCAGCTGCTTTTTAAAACAGGCATTCTCTGGCAATTCATGCCAAAAATGTAACCAGAGTTGGCTATTATACTGTTAAACACCAAGGTTTCTTAATCAATCTGGTCACAGTTTACTGCCATCATGCTGTTGTTACTACAGATAAGTAAAAGCACATTATGTATAGTAGTGTTGTAGTATGATCCTAGATTCCACAAACTTCAGAATTTGGAGCACTACATTCTACCTCTGGCTCCTAACCATCTTTTTGCAATCTGAAAAATTCATTCAAAAGTAGTTTTACTCTGATTTCGTCACAACAGGGGTGAATGGCCCCTTGATGATTTCTGACAGATCAATAAAGGTTTGCCTTCCTGCTGATGGGAAATAATCCCCATATGAAAACAAGGACAAAATGTGTTTTGTAAATGTGCCCATGTCCTTCTGGCCTCTTCTGGGAATGCATGAATAATAAAATTAACTTCTCAGCATGCAGCATAGCCATGATTGTGGAACAGCCTTTCATTTCCAGATTCCACCTACATGCTATCATGAGCCACTTTGTAAAAAGAAGAGGCATTAAAGACTGACCAGGAATAAAGCTCTAGGAAAAATGAAGTCTACTTTTCACTTGCTTAGAGTGTGCACTGCAGTATATGACTGTAGCATATGGACAGAAATTATATCCTGTTTGGGTGATGCTTACTTTATTAGCTGAGTTTGATATCCAGAAAGAGGTCTAACACTGATGTGCCTTTATTAGTACTCTATTAAGTTTCTGAGGGGGAAAATCAACCCAGAGAGAAAACAAGCTAAGGTGCCTGGGAGACCTTTACAGATCTCAGTCTCTTGGCTAAAACAGGATTTAAACAGCAGCACCCACAGTGGTTTTTAGAACACACCAGCATATGTTGGTATACACCAACACAGGTGTCTTAAAATGTTCTGCTGTATTCATTCCTAGGTGTTACCAAATGGTGGATAATACTAATCTTTGTAATCAATAGTTTTGAGAATTTATGCTTGTAATCATAACAGTGTGGGGGTTTATTTGCTGTCACAACATCAGCTAACTGTTGTTTGCATTCAGTTGTGTGGCAATAGGCTGTTGGAAATATGTCCACCATGTATGTGTAGAAGTAAATACGGCTGGTGAAACTGTGTATGTTTGTCCTCAGTACCCCGAGCCTCACCTCTCTCCTTCCTACAGTATCTTTTTAATCAGCTGACAACAGAGTTTGTGTCACAAAGCAATCAGTCTCAGAAATAGTTTTGGTCTTGTAGGAATCCTGACAAAAGCCTGTGATGTCCACACAGATGGTCTGGAAAATGAGCCACTTGCTAGTTCTCTGACTCACCCCCATAGATGAACAATTCTATAACTTTTAAATAGTTGTTTGTGAATCATGTGGAGGGCTGTAATGGGAGATTTATGGCACTCATTTTCATGCCAGTGCTTTTTCCTGACTCTAACAGGAATTTATTGAATGGTAGTCAAAGGATAAGAGCACTTTCATTGACATCTGCAGGAGCACTGGGATCTCACAGAGAGTAGAAGTGGCACAAAACATGACATTTCTTTGCTCTCCCTTTCTTGTTGGATTTTTTTTGGCTTTATGTTACCTTTTCATGCCAGTATTTCTTCCCTTAATCATTGGACTGTTATTCACATCTTGATTATTACACTTTGTCCATGATTTTACCTTGTAAGGCTTGTACACTCTCTTATGTCTCAACAGCAGTCTCAGCACAACAGAGTTGAGGTTGCACACCCAGGCTTTGGATCACAGCCTAAATCACCGTGCTGAGTCTTACAGAAAGCTCAAGTGATGTCCCCACCATCCTCTTCATTTTAATGGGGTCTGCACTGTGGGATGAGCAGGAGATCTCCATGCTCTGCAGAGGTGAGGTTTCTTCAGGCTCTTTGCAAAATATATTTGATGTTTGTTCTGTGCTGCTGCTCCTCTATGCTCTCAAATTTCCCTTCTGAGAAGGTTCAAAAGATGAGGGGCAGTGTCCTAACAGAGCACAGCTCATTTCTGTCTCTGACGTTCTACTCTGCCCACTTGTTTGCATGGGAGCATGAGCCACTATCCTTTATTTGGTGTCATCAAACTGTAGTGATTCAGCTCTGAGAAGCTGGATTTACAGTCAGCCAAATGAAACACACAAGTACTTGTAAGTTTGTAAAGCAGAGGGCTTGTCCTTGTGGTTTTTAGAATAAAATATGCTGGTATGTTCTAAAAACCACTGTGGGTGTTCCTGTTTAAACTCTGTGTTAGCCAAGAGACTGAGATACATGGAATTCTTGAGTAATATGGCAAATACCCAATGTTACAAGAAATCCCACTTACAAATTTCTTATTGTGTCATGGTCTTTTCCGAGTAATTGTGAAAAAAATGAAATCTCTTTCACTTTGTACATGATCTAATGAGCAAAATTCTAATTCTGCTTGCATTACTTCTGTGACCTGAGGTCAGTACTTCTTTTGCATAATATGAATTTATGAATGCAGTACTGTAATAGCCCTTTCACATCTCAGTTTCAAAATGTAACATGAAGTGATTTGGTGGAATTAGAATGGAGTAATCTTGCAGTAATATTGTAAAAGCACTCTGTATCATATTACCCACTTGCAAGTTTACAGTGGTGGTGTTTCTGTCTTCAAACATAGTTTAAAATGTTGTTTGACCAGGATAGTATATGATACAAGATAGTTTGTATAGGAAACTGCTTTCTTTGCTAATGTAATGGTATTGACTTGGGAGAGAAAATTCTGCTTACTTGACAAAATATATCCATAGTCATAGGTGAACTTGAAGATTATTTGAAGACTTCTGACCACTTTGAAGTGAAGAGCCTGGTCTGGCTGCTCAGGCCTGATCTGTAAAAACCTGATCTTTGTCTGTCTCCTAGAGAAGTCAGGGCTCTACTGGTATGGGTTGCTGGGAATGATGAAGTTCTTGTCCAGTGGTGAGGACAGTACTTGCAGCCAGAATATCTGGCCCAGGAATGTTCCCATCACCTTTATGAGGAAGAGTTTTGAGTCATGTCCAGGGATTTTCTGTGCATCACTGACATATGTGGCTGACTGTTTATAGACCGACCATTTTAAAGAAATCTGTGCTTCTCCGGTCAGATCCTGCTGCCACCTTAGGTCAATGAGGGACTTGTCAGCTTCTTTAATGAGTTTGGGAATCAGATACATGCTTGCCATCTCAGAAGGGTGCACAGGTTACTCAGAAAAATGAATGGGGCTCATATGCTTTTAACCAGCCATGGAACAGGTACTGCTTAATTTGTGTAAGCAGCTCCAAAGGTGGAAGGTTTGGATAATTCACACCTGCTCAGTCAGCTGTGGTTGTGATTTTTGTTGTCCACTGTCATCTCCAAACCCCTCCCTGCACTCCCAGGTTGGGATTCCCCAGTGTATGCTGGAAATGGTATGAGATTGTGTCTTTGATGTTATGGTCTTTCAGAAAGATGAAATCTCCCAAACTCTGCAGGCACAGCAGTCTCTTCAGGTCCTAGGGTATTGTTTAATCTATGAACAGCATGTTTAGCTCAGGAAGAAACAAAGCAGGGAGGACTTGCCTGTTCAAATACAGACTTTTGATTTGGAGCTGGTTATCTCGGTTTCCTCGGTAGCCAGTGGAAAGAAGCAGGTGTTGCTGGGATGTGACTCACCCCATCCAAAGCAGTGTCCCAACAACCATCTGACCACACAGACCATCACAATGTAGTACAAGTTTCATCAGAGCAAGACTTATTCATGCCAGGAGTAAATAATCCACATTTCCTTTACAGGCTCAGAGCATCTTCGCCATTAGTTGAGAATTACATTATGCTTATTTGACCCATGCATATTTCATTTCACAGTAATAGTTTGATTACTATTGTGATGGGTTTTCATTGTCTAATCTCTGTTCCTTATGTTAATTGAACTGAGAAAGAAATATGCACAGGTTAAGGAAGATTTTGGCTATTTTTAATGGAATAGATGTCCAAGTGTCTGTTCATGTGCATTCATGCTTCATCAACTGAGAGTGAAACTGTAGGTTTTCCATTCATAGCAAGTCAAGAATAACAGTCTCATTCCTGTTGAACAGTTGTTCTTATTTTACCCTTGTGCTGGCAAAAGCAGCTTCTGAAGACTGAATTTCAAAAGGGTCTCCGCTACTTCAAGCAAGAGAAATTCTGTGTCACAGGAAACTGCAGGCTTATGGCTCTATCTGTGCTATAGCTCTCATTTTCAACTGTGCCAAAAAGGATGGCATTCATGGGTAGTCTCAAGAGATTAATCTTTCTCTGTTAGCCAGTCTTGGTGAGCAAATCCTAGAAATATTTCTCTTTCAGGACCTTTGCAGAATACTTTGACATCTAATGTTTCTTTTAGAATATGAAACCAGACTGGTAGAATTGCTGGAGTGTTAATTTTCTACATGGTGTGTGTCTCCTGGAGGAAGAGGGAAAAAACTGGAAAGCAGAAGTCTTCCACTGGAATCTTGGCTTGAGGTGAATAGATGAATGACAAAATCTTTGTTCTGCAGTAGGGCCTGTCTGACCTTTCCTTTCCTGTTGAGTTGTGAAACAACAAAGTAAACATTTAACTGAATGTGGCAGCCTGAGACAATTGGCTCTATTGTAGAAGGAAGCCAGTCCCTTTACTCTGCATAAATTCTCTTTGCTGGCAATGCTAATAGAGTTGCAGTGGAAGAAAGCCAGGCCTTTCTTTGGGCAAGACCCAAGTTTAAGCAGAAATACAAGTAGTGTGTGGCTTGGTCCCTGAAAGTGTCCTGGATGCAGGAGGACTGCTGAGGATCACCCATGGTCAGAGCACTTTCAAAAGTATTTTGTTTGTAGCATAGGAAATGAATTTGCAATACTGAAGTCTTCAAAGTCCTGCTATGAGGCTTGTTGGGACTGGTTGGATGTGATTTCTTTACTAATAGAACAATGCCAGGATGGAATTGCTGAGATGTATTCCTTGTACAAAAAGGAATAATTTCCAAACTGCTTTCCTTGATTTCATGGCACTGTCATGACACTGCATTCCCAGCTGAGGTGGGCTTCTGAGCATGAATAAACCCATGAGTTCTAAAATGCTATAAATGTATTTGAGCTTAATGTTCATCCAGCTCACATGTATGTAGTCTGTTCCCTTCTTCCAGGCTTAAGAGTTCATACCAGCCTTCAACTGTGCCTTGTGATGATTTGTCCCAAGGGTGGAGACTGCATAACCTGCTGAGGAAGCCTTTGCTAATACTCACTACCCCTACAAGCTTCCTAGGAGATGTCTTGGGGATTTATTGAAATTTTCATGAGTTAGACCTGGCCCAGTTCTCACATCTTCTGTTTTGTGGACCTCAATTTGAGTGAGGATGGACTGCAACACCTGGACTTGTTGGATTGTAACTCAGTTAAGGGTTTTTTTAGGTATTTTAAAGTGGGCAGTGCACAACTATTACAGTGTAGAGAAACCTGTTCTCCTCTGTGGCTTAAAATGGACCACAATGTTGTTTAAAGAGAAGAGGAGTCTAAACAGCTGAACTTTTAAGATGTCCAATATTTAGCAGTTAATGTTACAGCCTGAGGCTTGCTGAAAGCACAGGCAGGACAAAGGCACTCCTTTGTTGTTTTCTCCTCTCTAGCAAGGTGATTAATTGCTGAAGTACAATATTGATCAGGACTGGGCGTGGAAACACCGTCTTGCCTTTGCTTGTGTGGATGAAGGATTGTGGGGCAAGTTGGTATTGCCAATTAATGCCTAAATACTGCACCTTACCATCTTCCCTCCCTGATTGCTCTGTTTTTGGGGAACTATCTCTAAACCCAGAGTGTTTTACAAAGTCAGGGAAAAAAAAAGAAAAAGAAAAAGAAACTAGTGACTTTGCTTTAGAGGCTATAATGTAGAAGAGGAGTCATCTCACATGGAGATAGTGAAAAAATCTCCTCCTTTTGTTCCTTGGGGAAGGAAGCTCTTGGCTGTTCTTGCTAGGGGTTACCTGAGTGCAGTGTGGCATTGTCTGTGTGTGACCCTTCTGTGTGTTCAGCACTGCAACTCATGTTCAGTGGTTTTGCTCTTTCTCTGACTCTTTCAGGGAGATAATCTCTCTGCTTTAGACTTTCACCCCCAAAAGATTATTTTAACTTCTCCAAATGTAACGGAAGACTGTGCAGATGGGAGGCTTAAAAGCTATTGTTCCTCTCCTTCCCTTGTGGGAAGGTTTCTTGGTGTCCTGTTGGCAAGCAAAACACACTCTTCTTTTTTTATAGAAGCAAAATTTATGATTCTTCTGGCCTGTTTAAATTCACTCAGTCTTTCTGGAGTTCATCCAACCCAAAGTTTTCAGACTTGAAACAAAACACAGGCATTGGTTTGTTTAGCTCTATCTCAAGTATGGAAGTTTAAAGCTTTTTTTTGTTTGTTTCTTTGTTTTTTTTTTTTAAATAATGTTTTGCTTCCCTAAATAAGGAGGTTTGTAGGACTGACTCTGGGCTTTTTTTTTTTTTTCATTAAAAAAACTACTTGTAAACTGTCAGGATCTAAGATAGAATAGATATAGATATGAACAAAAAGCCTTCCTTTTTAGAAAAGTATTTAATTCACTATTTCTAAAGGCAAGGTATTGAAAAAATGAGGATGATTTGTCACTAGTGCTTCTTCCTGTGGGGTGATTGTACAGTCATTTGAAATTTATCAATACTGTCTGGGTTTCTTCCTGAGGATTTTATCCAGCTCACACTTGCTTTTTGCCTCCAGAAGTGACTGTGTAAAACTTTAGGTGTCTGTGGTGTCAGATCACAGCACAGTACCCCATTAGTCTTCTCCAGATTTAAATTCTAATGATTTTCTTTTTCAGGATCCACCTGTCCAACAAGTTTTGTTACTTAAAAAAAGTCAGCTCTGTAGAGGTTTGACGTGTGTGTAGCTTTTCAAAGAAAGCTTTTGGAATCTCAAAACACTGAGGCAGACAAGAGGCAGGTAAAGGTCTGACCTGCACAGAGTTGCTACAGGGAGGGGGATTTGGGTCACAGGACTGTGTAGAGGTGGGAAGGAAATGGCAGAGGGCCTGTCCTCTCCTGCACCTCTTCTGGAGAGGACAGAGGGTGTGTACAAACCCAGAAATTTCAGGTTAATTTTTTACTCCTGCCTTTTTCCCAGTTTTCAGCAATTCAGCCATCTGTGTGTATATTCAGCCTCTCTCCAGAAAGAGCTGCTCTCTGCTGCCCTGAGGAGCTCTGCTCTGCTTTTTGTGGAACTCTGAACAAAGCCATTTCTTTGTTCTGTCTCCCACAGCTGTAAAAAAGAACAGTAATTTAAACACCCTACAAGAGGGTTATGCAAGCCTAAAAAATGCCTTATGGACAAGAGTACTGTGCTGTTATTTCTTCAGCTGATTTTTACTGTAATGAACTTTTTACAGCAGCTGCAGTCACACAGGCTCAGGATGGACAGTATTATCACACTGGATGTAATTAGAGTTAAAACCAGACACAGACTCCAGGTCCATAACTGTTACTTTGAGGGAAACCCTGAGTTTTTGGAAGTGGGCTTTATACTGGTCTTTTACTCTCCAAAGGTGTACATACATGTCAATGCTACCTGAATTTTCATGAAAGTAAATTATAGGATACCAAGGGAGAAAAGAAGGAGATGTTAGTTTCATTTTTCTCTTGTTAACAGGAGAAGATTTTTGCTAGAAATGAGAACTCAGGTTGTGTGATTTTTTTTCCTCAGCAAATAATATTCCTTTGAATAAAAAGTCCTGTGTTATCAGACCACCTATTTAACATCTCTGTATGTCCTAATATTTACCTAATAATTAACTATTAAGATGTAATAGTTCTATTTAATTCCTGTGGTAAGAGCATTTCTTGGGAAAGTAAGGTTAATGACAAAGTAAAATACTTGAATGTCAGAATTTTGTGTTTCTTTTTTCTCAAAACTGCCTTTTAGATGGGTGTTTGAGTATTTGGTGAGGATACAATCCCATCTACGAAAATTAAGAAGAAATGTAGTCTTGGATATTCTTATTTTCATATACATTTTGAAAGACATGGAGCTGTTGTGCAAGAATGCTCTGAATCAAACTTTGTCAGGTTTGTCTCTCCACACTTTTAGTCAGCTGGTTTGTGAGCAGGTGTGGTAGCTGGTGTGTAATTACACAGGAGTCTGCTGTGACAGGAAGTGGAGAAGAGTGTTATTGCCAGGAGCTGAGGACAGCAGAGAACTGTAAATCAGGCAGAAACTGCAAAATCCATTTAAACTTGGGTTCCAATAATTCAGCTACTCCCAGAGCTGCTTTCTCTGATGGGTCAGCAAACTCTGTTTTCTATGAAAATGGCAGCATAGAAGCTGCATGGTGTGTATTCAGTACTTCCTCCTGGGTCCAAAGAGCATCCTTTGCCTGCAAGGACAGACCAGGTAGAAGTCAGTTTACAAAATCAAAATGACACAAGTGTAGTGTTAACCGGACAAAATTAGGTGGTCAGGAGAGATACCCACTCAGTACATGCCTCTCTCTCTGTAGAAAGGAAAAAAAAAAGAAGATAAAATTAGAAATAATTTGTGGTTAATGTGCTTCATGAGTTCTGTTTGCAAACACACACACATAGAAGTAACGAGTTTGTCTCAGGGTCACATCCAGTTTTATCACTTTGAATGACATTCATTCACATTCATTTGGCTCCAAATAATATAGTTGGATTCATGTTCATCCCAAGTGCAAAATTTTGGGATATATAAAATACCTGTGTTATTTCCATATAAAATTAACAGCAACAAAGTGACACTGCAGTCAGCAGATCCCTTCTCATTCTTGTCCCAGCATTTGACCAGCACTCTTACTGGATATGCAGTGTGTGTTAATTAGCATTAGCTTTTTAAAATATATGTAAGAAATATTGTCTCCCAGAGAGAAAAACAAAAATTGTTTCTCAGAAACCCGGTAATCAATTATTTGATAATTTTTGTGTAGTAGTCTCTTATTAGGATTACACGCTCATACTTCAATGAAGGTGCAGATTTAATCTATTTTATGATGAAAGATTCAACCCACAAATCCCATTTAATAGTGGATCTCTAACAATAAGTAGCTATGCCATTTTGTGGCTAATATCCAACATGACAGTTAATAGTAAGGGCACACTTGTACCTGTTTTACAGTGAATACTAACTTGAATATTGCCTGTAAGGCAGGAATCAATCACTCTGTGGGGAACATGGCTAAACATTCTTGGAATTTATAAGTTGTTTTCCAGTGATTTTGCTAATTATTGGTTACTTTATCTCCTTAGTTTCAGAATAGGTCTCTTCAGACTAAAATGTCCATGTAAAATATTTATTGCAAATTCCTGATGGTCGGTTCTGGTTCCTTTATGTTACAATATTTTTTTGTTGCAAATAATATGTGCACTTGGTTTGAAATGGCATTTCTGCAATACATTTATTTGCTGGTTCTTATTACAAAATATAACTCCTCATTAGTATAGCTTTTGAGTTACACAGTTTATTTGTATTTTTGGGAAATATTGAGGGGCTTTTTTTGTTGTTGTGCTGGATGGTTTGATTGTGTCTTCTGTGGATCCTGTCCCCCTGAGTGTGCTGACACAGTTTCAGTAGTTTATCCGTTGGACATTGCAAATAGGGCAGAAGGTGAAGCACTGAGGTGTTCTGTAAACTCTGAGTGACAGGGTGGAAATCAATGTGGCTGAGTAAAAACCTGTTATCCAACTTGTGAAAGCATGAGTCAGATGGGACTTGAAGGAGGATTTGCTGCACTGGGATTATTCTGCAGTGAGTATTGTGCATATTGTCCAGTTTGCAAAGCTCAGGAGGCAGCAGGGGCAGAACCCAGAGGCTCTGTCAGTTATCCAGGGAATTGAGGTGTTAGCAGTTTAGTGGTACATATTATATTTATGTAGAATATGTTCTGCTCCCAACAGTGGCAGTGATTTGGAGCCATATTTGGTGGTTTAACTAATACTCAAAAGTAGAAACACAAAACCATTTTTAGAGATTAATTCAACATACCCAAATCCCCAAAACCTTCTGCACAAAACCAAACAAACTAAGCACTTTAGTATGAAATATTAATTCTGTGACCTTAGTATGAAAATAAACAGTTAGTAGAAAAATAAACAGTTACCACATTTGTTGATATATTAGAAACATAGCAGTAGCAATAGATAACTTGTTATGAGCAGCTAATTTTATTAAATTTATTGTTATGTTAGCCTTTTGGTTTTGGACATGAAGGGTTTCCTCTTGGAGGAGGGAGGCCACAGGGCTATCTGTTTCTATGTCTTATAAACATGTTCCTTTTATTCTTCAGGCAAATACAGTAATACCAACTCTCCTGAATGGTTTTAAATTGACATAGGGTTTCCAGAGCAAGACAAAAATGTATGTGGTGTCTGGATTCAGTCCAAAGCATCTTTACTTCTGAACTGGCTTAGGCCAGAGAGACAGGATGTTCCACAGAGCAAAAACCATGTGATTAAAGAACATGAACAAACACAGAGTATATTATTAACAAAACACCAGACTGCATTTCATGTTGGGTTTTCTGGCTGGTGACCCATGGAGTTGACTCAAAAAGTTAACAGAGAGACAAAGGTCCAGTCTGTTCTAACATAACTAATAATCACAAAAGATTCTCTGAAGCCTCCTTCACAGAATCTCTTCTTCTCTCCTGTCTTAAAGAGCAGTTCACACAGGTTCTGACTGGGTTATAAATACATCCCAGTGAGACTCTGTGCTCAGGAATATGTCCTGAGAGAGTGTTACAGCATCTGCTGCAGAAGGGTTTTATCTTGATTCACCATTCTGTATGTGTCTAGAAATTAGGCTCCCTCTTGCCTCCAGGCTCATCATGCTGTCAACAGTATCTTCATTTCTCCCTTGTGTTCTGACTCACACGACTGTCAGTGCCATCCTGTCTGTCCTACTTTGTGGCCTCTTCCATTTTCAGGATGTGGCTGAATCCTCCACATCCTGATCAGCAGCTGTCTAGGCCACGATCTGTGTGGGCAGGCTTTGAGTCACTCTGTTTTGTGGTGAGGATGCATGTAATTGAGGCATGAGGTGAAGGGTGTATGGTGTTTGAAGACTTGTGGGGCACTTGAATAGCAGCTGACAAAAAATTTTGATCATAAGCAGATAGATAAGATGGAGTAGTTTTGGCTGGTCATGGCTGCCCTTACAGAAGATAATTGAAACAAAATTAATATTTTTTGCAGTTGTTGATAGAGTTGGGAGGTTTTGCTCCTTAGCATTTGCACGCCTTTGACCCCAGAACCTGGAGAGATCCATGAACCTTCACAGTGTAAGTATTTCACTTGCTGTATTTTCCTGAAGAATCAAAGAAACCTGTTCATAAGAAGTAGAAACAGATAGCCCTGTGCCCTCTCTCCCCAAGAGGAAACCCTTCACGCTCCCAGAGTTTCTTCAGGAAATTCAGTCAGTGTTGGAGCGGCTGTCTCCCATCCTGTCCACATTTGTGCCTTTTCCTGGGAGGCTGCACTTCTACTCTCTTCTGCTAGCAAAGGGCTGAGGTGCCCGTGAGTGTGTGTGAATCCTGATGGTGTTTCACAAGACCTGCATTCTGCTCTCTGGGCAGTGTGTGGATCCCTGGAAAGGGCACATCAGGCCATTTTCATTCACTTTTCACAGAAGGTTACTTTATTGCCAATGGACTTAGTATTTAGGGTCTTCCTTCTCAAGGTTACACAAATGCTATAATTTTTTTCCATTGGTATTTAACACTTTTAACCGAATGGAGAGCTGTAGCTGCAGTTTAATTCCCCTTTAGTGTTCCAGGCACATTATATTAAACATGCAGTTTAGCCAGGGGGAAAAGGAGCTGTGGAAGCGGTGGGTGTTAGATCCCTGACAGGCAAGGCGCTGCTGTTGAAGATGACAGCTTTTCCTGTAGTGCCCAGAGCATCACCGAGGAGCTCTCTCCTCCCTCGCAGAGAGGGCAGCTGCCTTCCCACCCCATCCCCGCTGTTAGTCAGCAGATGCCCTCCGCTCTTCCGGATCCAGAGTAGAAGATATTGTTAAAGCGCTTCCTCGCTCTGCTTTGTTAAGTAATTCTTGGTTGTTAATGCTGAAAGGGAGATTTTCCCGGGGCGCTCCGGGCAGGAAGATCGCTTTGAAAGCAAGGAGAGCTCTGTGGAGCAGCACGTCCCAGGGTTCCGGGGGTGGCCCGGGGTGCGAGCCTGAGTCACAAAGCCGCAGAACCGGGAGGGCCGGGCCGGCAGCGCCGCCGCTGCCTGAGTCACCCCGGCCCAGCAGGGCAGCGGGGGCCGCTGCAGCCTGCAGGGAACGAAGGCTCCCAGCAGCGGGGCCTGCCTTCAGCAGCCTCGGGGTCAGCAGCGTGGGGCCAGCAGCACCAGCGGGGTCCCCTGCACTGCTGAGGCCGCGCCTCGAGTGCCGGGCCCGGGTCTGGGCCCACAATCCGGGCGGATATTGAGGGGCTGGAGCGTGCCAAGAGAAGGGCAACAAGGCTGTTGAGGGGTCTGGGACACAAGTGCTGTGAGGAGCGGCTGAGGGAGCTGGGGTTGTTGAGAGTGAAGAAGAGGAGGCTCAGCACAGCCCTCATCACTCCCCACAGAGCTGGGGTTGTTGAGCCTGGGGAAGAGGAGGCTCAGGGCAGCCCTCATCGCTCCCCACAGCTCCCTGACAGGAGGGTGCAGCCAGGGCAGGTCGGGCTCTGCTTCAGGCAACAGCGACAGAACGAGAGGACACAGCCTTAAGCTGTTCCAGGAGAGGTTTAGGCTGGACATTAGGAAGAAGTTCTTCACAAAGGGTGGTCAGATGTTGGAATGAGCTGCCCAGGGAGGTAGTGGAGGTGTTTAGGAAAAACTGGATGTGGCACTCAGTGCCATGGTCTGGGTGCCAAGGTGGTGCTGGGTCATGGGTTGGACTTGATCTCAGAGGTCTTTTCAAATTCTTTCTGTGATTGTCTCTCTGAGAAACAGTATTCAATTGCAGGTAATTGGTAGTGCTCTGGTTTCCCGTGGCTTTTCGCTTATTCATTTGTGTTGGGTCTGCACAACTGCTTTATAAACGTGGAAATGTGCTTGAAAGCTGATGAGCTTCCAATGCAAAATAAAACCTACAGTGCTTGTAGATCTCACACACTAGAACTGTGGGGCTTTCTGTGAAGCTCTGGTTCAGGTTTGCATGTAATAGTGAAATTAAAACTTGGCACTACTTTCAGGCTCATTTAGAGAAATTGTCCCTAGGTTATGTAACAATTAAAGGACCAAATTATCCTTCAGTGCTTGCATTCTTCAAAAAAAGGCAAATATTTTAGAATCCTGTAGCAGTCAAGAGGTACCAGTGAAGTCAGCTGGCCTAGAAATTATTTCATGTGTCCTTGGTATGAAAATGCATTGAAGTTTCACAACAAAAAGGCAAACATAACTTACTGTGACCTGTTTTCTAGCCTTGGGACAAGATTAAATTTGAACTGGTGACAGGTATCAGAGTATTTGCTTAAGCAAACAGAGTAAAAGTTAAGTCTTTTGGAATGTTCAGTCACCCATTTCTGCATGATTTGCATGATAAAATCTCAAAGAATGGAATAGAAACACTTTTCATATGTAAAGTAACAATCATCAAGTTCTTCCAGAATGTTCTATCTTCATACTGAAATGTTCTGTAGATTTTTCCGTAAGTTAGGTGGAGTAAAAAGGCAAATTTATCATCTTAAAGGCAGTTTTCTGATGGTATCCCAAACAGATTAAGCTACAATTGCATTTCCTTAATTCAAACGTTTTGAAAGTAAAATTGCTTTTACTTGAAGTTCTGTCACTACTGATGCCACAATACTTTGTTTACTAGCAGAGCAGTTCTAGTCAGAGGCCACAAGTAACATTTTTTTTTGGTCTTTTTGTCTCTCCTTTCAAATCCTCTCAATTTCTTAACGACACTTAAACTTATTCCTGTTTTTTAATAAATTTTTCATGGTGTAGGCTTAGAGTTATTTTTAGCTATTTCTTGGCTATTGTCTCCAAATGCTTAAGGGAGGTCTTAGTCCTGGATTGTCCTGTTTGTGCTTCTAAAGATTAGTTTTTCTCTCTGACCTATGAAGCTTCCTTATTTTTCAATGACTTGCAGAAAGTGAGCATTGCCGATGAGATCTTCAGATGTCTTGTAGAGCTCCAGGATGCTGATTCAATAATGTCCCACTTTTAGTACTACTTTTTAAATGTCACTCTGAGTTTGTTTTAAGCTATGACATGATATGCATCATATCTTGCATTCCAAAAAAGAAATAACTATGAGAAATACCTACCTTTTCTGTATTACTGTTGGGAGATTTTACCCTATGAATGTCATGATGGACAATCTGATTATTACAGACATTTTCATAGATGGGTGCATTTGTTTTTATACTAATGTACACTTCTGATTGTCTTTGTCTGCTGGAAAGTAGGTTGTTTTGGTTTGGGTTTCTTTTCCAGTTCCTCACTACCTCTTCTGTTATCTGTTTCCCAAGCTGGTTACATATAGTTGCTGCTATTTTTAGTTTCTTTCTGGCTTTCATTAATCTTGAATTTCCAAGATTGTCATTATGACATTTGGGATAAATGTTTTCTAATTAAATTCACCTCTTTTGAACTGCCCTGATTTAAAGGATCTGTCTAAGAAAAGGCATATTCTAAATATAATGTCATTGCTAAAGATGCACCTTTTCCTGACAGATATAGTCAGCAGCTCGAGGTTTGGCTACAAACCTACTTAGTTTCTTGTTTTTCAGGTCAAAGTAACATCCAGTCAGGCTTTGCATGGCATGAGGCAGAAACAGGATTTTCTAGCATGGTGAGTACTTGTAGAATCAACAGGCTGATGATTTCTAATGACCAAGAATTCAGGAGACACTGCATCCTAAATACGAGCAGAAAGGGGTCAGTAATCTGCCAAGTCAATTCTGTTTCACCCCTACATGTTTGAGAGGTGGCTTCAGGGAGGAATTTAGGAAAGGCTCATTGTGGAATGACTTAATGTGAGCTCCCATGAGGATGGAAAGGAGCACTACCAGGGGGAAGTTCACAAATGGAGGTTGAAGGAGCTGTTTAAAATTATAATACGGGTAGGGATTTAATGATGATGTTCATGAGAAGACCTTAGGGGATCGTGTAGCAGTGGATGTTTTTCCCTTTAGTATTCACTGATTTCAATTGTAAGCTCTTCTCTCTGTCATTACTTTGTTCAATGTAAACTTTTCCAGCCTCTTTGCCTTTTTTTTTTTTTTTTCCAGAGAAGACAGACCAGAAGTGTCTCTTTTGCCAGGTTTTAGTTTGCTGCTTTTCCAGCCCATTGTCATTCTTTTTTCCAGGAATAGCTAGGAAAGATCTTGCAAGGTCACAGAGTTCCTCTCTGTTATCTCCTTGGCCCAAGGCAGGATCTAATAACATTAACGTGCTCTCAAGCATCCTGGCAGACAATCTTAAAAGTCTCCAGGAATACAGACTCTCCTATGTCCCTAAGCAATTTAAGATTATTTTAAATAGAGATTTTTGCCCACTAACATATACATGAGAAATAATATAAATAAATAATCTAACATGATTCCATAAATTGTACAGGGGTGCTCAGGTTTTGACATGAACAGCAGAGACACAGGTTTCTGAACTTGACTGCTGTATTTATGAAAGAAGGAATGATTAAATTATGTGTAGTTTGCTGCAATAATGGTTCCAGGCATGCTCCTTGGAACCAAAGCCCTCTGAGATATGGTCAGCTGATGGACAAGAATTACATCCACAGGCCCTCAATCAGTCCCACTCTGCCCCAGGATGGTCAGTAAGTGCCACTTTAGTGGCATCCTTTCCACTGGCTTCTTGGGTAAGGAAAAACAAGAGTATAATGTTCAGTGATGCAGCAGATGTTTCAAAGTCCTCCTCAAAGAGGAGATTGCCCTGCTACCTAAATTAGGCATATGGAGTTTCAGAAATGCGAAAAGAAATGTCCAAGCTAGGTTTGAATTGGCTAAGAAAGTTTTGGATTTAAACCATGTTGGTGAGGCCTATGATACTGGCTTTACCAGAGTTTTATGGTCTTTTATTTGTCAGGTGCCTGTTCTGTCCATAAAACACAAGGAGGAAGGAGCAGAGCAGGAGAGAAAATGCAATTGGATGATGCATTTGATTTGCTCTAGAGGAATCATTTACCTTTGCTTTGCTTACTTGCCTCCTGTCTGGGTTACCATGACCTGCAAGGGAACATTCCTCTTCCACAGCCAAGGCATTCAGGCAGAGTTAATTGAGCAATTAAATTATCAGGTGATGGAAATAAAAAATCTCATCCACATAGAAGGGTTTAGCAATCTGGCTCCTTTCAGTTTCTGACTTACTATTATGTAATGTGTGTGTTGCTACCCAGGTGCACTCTGTGCAAAACAAAGAGGGAAGCAGCTCTGACTTTAGAGGACATGACATCCATGACTTCTGTCAACCTACCACAGAAGAAGGTGACAATTGGGGTTTTTGAGGAGACACTGTGATTGTGGACAGTCCATTTAATAGAACCTCCCTTCCCAACTCATTCTTCCTGTGTAGTCTCCCATCAGGAGTTTATAGCAGTGGCTGAGATAACAAACACATAATAAACCCTTTCTTTCCAGCTGGTGTGTTGCATCTATAAGTATCCGTGAAGGGGTGAGAAAAGTTAGTGCTGGTGGGTTTATACAGAATTGCAAAAAGAAGCAAATTCCATTTTGGAGAAGAGTAACAGAGATAATGATTGTCTTAGTGAAGATCCATTTGGTGTGACAAGTAGAGGCAATCTAAAATGCATCTGTTTTCTGAGAATATTGATGTGACATTTGGCTTTGCCAGCTGTCCAGCTTGGCAATTCTATGAGTGATACATGTAATAAAAGCACATCAGAATTCTAGATCCTGCTTCCTGTACAGAGGTACCAGTACACAGATTGTTGTTTTAGTTACAGAATTGATAATGGTAAAAACCACATTTGTCCACAGTGTCTACATGTTTCTGCCCTTTTGAAATTCTCAAGGGAAATGAATTCTGAGGAGAGATCTAGACCCTGTTGTCCAGTATGCTTTAAAGCTGAGGGAGAGACTTGCCCTGGTCATCTCTTCTGTTGAGGAAAATGTGTGCACAAAATTCCCAAGACCGATATTATGTTAAGACTACGTGCTCCTGTATCTGAGAACTGGCTCTCTAGGCTTTATTTTCAGTTACATCCATGGAAAGTAAAGGGTATGGCCTGACTGTGGTTCATGGGCTAGATTTGGTGGCAATGTTTCTCTTTAGGCAAGTGGGTGGCTTGAGAAGCTGTGCAAAAGTTGTAGCAAGACACTTTTATCAAACCTGTTTATCTCCTATCCAACTTGCCCAGAGACAAAATATTGACAAAAGTCTACTTGTATAAATATACTAATTTTCATCTCTGTCCTTCAACTGTGAAATCTGATCTCTGGAACTCTCAGTGAAGACATCTACTTGATATTTGCAATGTAAATGAGCCTATATTTGAGTATCTTGGGATGTTCACTTTATCTTTGATCAATAAGTTCTCCCATTTTACTGCCTCCATGTAACCTGATCACTTAAGCAAGTCTCCTGGTGCACTTGGATTTTTGATTAAAATAAACAGCTGTGGGAGGTTGGAAGCATTTGCCCCCTGTGCATGGGAAGGCTGGTGAAAGTGAGAGCCAAGGGAATATTGTCTGTTTGAAGGAATTGGCTTGAGGTTATCATGTCCTCTCTCACCATAACACTTGAGAAGGAGATTTTCTTGACTTTGCAAGAGATGGTAACTTGGCTTGGTGTGGAGTGGATGTGATCTCTGTCCCTGTTGTCTTTAAGGAAGGATTGTTTAGATAGGTTCTCATCCTTATGGCTGCAAGGGACCAATACTGTCATGGGCTGAGCTCTTATAGAGCACAAGCATCTTCCATCCATGTTCTCGCTTCCTGTTTGACTAACACATGATTCCAGAGACCTGTGCATGTCTACTGCTTCACTCACTATCTTATTGCATCAATTGATCTTTTCTAGCTCTGAAAAATATTTTACTTGTAATTTCAATTTGTTTAGCTTTAATTTTCTGCCCTAGGTTGAACCAGCTGCTTTAGAAGCTCTTGCTGTGTGCCTCATGCAGGAATTCAACAGAAAAAATTCTTTAATTAGATTATTGCAAAATATTTTTCAGCTCTTAAATAATTTCTTGCCATTCTCCACCCTTTCTCAATGGTTTTTTTCATTTTTTACCCTTGAGCTTGACTCAGGCTGCAGTGTCATTTTCATCTGTTCCTAGAAGGAAGAATACTCCCTGCTGGTTAAGGTATTCCAGGCTGCAATCAGACCCCTTTGTGTAGCTCAGCCTCAGAAGAGAGGAACCGGTTTCTCATTCACTACATTCAATCTTCAGACATAAAACTGACCTAGAAGTGGAATTAAACTTTCATATAAAATCAAACCCATGAATTCTCAGCAAGCTCTGCTAGTCCTACACCCAAAGAGATTATTATTTTACTGATACTGAGTAACTGTGTACCTGCAAAAATCACTTCCTCATGGGAGAGAGGAAAAAAAAAAGGGTAGGGAAGTCAAACTAACAGCAAGCCTGTTTTTATTATACCAAGTGGGAGATTAATTATATTATTTTGAGGTCTGATCTCCAATTTTGTATATAAAGGTCATGGTTCTTGTTGGAGAGACCAATTAATATATCAGAGTATCAGGCTTAATGCAGAAATACCATCCAAAGAGTGTCCAGGTCACCTTTGCTGCTGTTTATTTGCTGTAGCAGATAGTTAATCTCTTTGCTACCTGTTCTATTTCTCTTGCTCAAGAGCATTAGCAAATGTTTATTTGACAGAATGTTCTGTTCCTCTCCTATTTTTTTTGTTTTACCTTCTTTGTCCTAACAGAACGAAGGCAAATCCCAGAGGAACTCCAGGCTGGAAACATCATGCTGCAAGTTGGACTCTAGTCACAGCAATTTTGTTACTGCTGATGGGGAAAGAGTAGAAAGCAATGGGCTGCCAAACAGGGAAAGGGCCTTTAACTAAAGGGTAAGAAATCAGAAGAGAGGAGATGCTTACAGCACTCAGACTCACCTGAAAACACTCAGCAAATTGCATGGCCAGGTGAATAGGTTATTTACACCAGTAGCAGTAGAAGGCAGACTTGTGAGCAGCAGCAGCCACTGTCCACTGCTGGAAGCAGCACTGCTGCCTGATCTACCATGGATGCCCTCCTATTGTTTTGCTGGCAGGCTGGGCTTGAAGGATCTCACTCAAAAATATCCAAAGCCCCCAGTGCTAGTCCCAGAGGCATTGCTTTCCAGTAGACCAATCAATTAATTTTCTTTTAATGCTGTTCATTCTATGTGCACTGAAAGTCTGGCACGTGTTACAAATCCCTATCATTCTTCTATGTACATATGATGCCAAGCAAGTGGCAGCTGCCAATGCTGGTTAACACTTGAAAATGACAGAAATCCTGGTTGCTGCTGGCAGAAGGGGAGTGGGAAATGATAGGCTGGCAAATGACAGGCTAGCAAATGACTTGTCAGAAACAAACATTTATGTGATACATGGTTAGTGCTAGAATGCCACTGTCAGAGGTGGACATTTAGGAGGGAAACAAAATAGTGGTAACATGTTAAACCCCCTCATCTCTTTCACTGTGCTCCAGGAAAAGGTAAATTTTACTCATGACCCAACAAATGTTCTCAGATTTAGTTCCCACAGGACAATTTGCTGAGCTATATACTCTTGTCCAGTCAGAATGCCCCTGCTTGTTTCTGTGGTTTG
This sequence comes from Hypocryptadius cinnamomeus, assembly GCA_013400635.1. Lineage (NCBI taxonomy): Eukaryota > Metazoa > Chordata > Aves > Passeriformes > Zosteropidae > Hypocryptadius > Hypocryptadius cinnamomeus. The sequence goes on from VYZP01074327.1 coordinate 139,416, forward strand.
GATTCTGGTGTGTTTAAGGGTTGCTTTGGTGTTTTAGGCAGGCATAGGCCCTGAAAGAGACTGACAAGCTTTGAGAGCAGCCTAGGGATGTCCTTTTTCTGTTACTTCATCTCTGTCCTTTTCTTTGCTTTCAGTGCATGCAAGAGGCAAGGAAGGCTTCCTGGCTTTGGGGCAGTCCAGGAAATAGTATGGTACCAGTGTCTATCTGTTTACAGTGGCTGTCATGCATCCCAGCATCTCTGTCTCCATGAAGTATCTGATTGTTTGGGATGCAATGTAGACATCTACATGCAGACATCCAGCTAGTCTCTACCTTGTTGTTAGATATTTTCAGGCAGAAAGAGGATGACAGCCCCTGCCTCTCCTGTCTGACAGGCACTCTGTATGGGTGGAAGAGGCTAAATTAAAACCAGCAGAAGTGGACTTTCCGGTTTTTCTTGATAACTGGTGTAAAGGAGAGAAGGGAGCAGCCTGTGCACTGCAATTAACATCAGGTGCTATTGCAACTCATCCTGTAATGCGATATAGATACAATCTCAGCAGAAAATTGAATGCTGCGCTGAGTCAGAAACAGAGCAGTGCTGGGTTTTGAAGAAAGTAATTAGCCCCAGGGTCCCAGTGGTTTCTCATTTCCCCTGTGGCAAACAAACACAGGGAAGTGGGGCAGTATTTCCCATAGGCTTCCAAAGTCAATTTAGACAAGGTACAGAGCCAATTTATAAATCAGAGTTTAATGACTACTTAGCAAGAGGCAGGCACACCTTCTGCCTTCCTGTTCACCAAGTACCACTCGGTGCCATTCTGCTTTTTTTTTTTGTGAGTTCTGAGTGCCCCATCTCTGTCTGGGCCCTGAGGCAGCCCAAGCCCCTGCTAGAGAACACAGCCCGGTGCAGCAATGCTTTGGCAGTGTGTGACAGACCTGTCAGGGTCACTGGTCCCCACCCTCACCCATGGCCAGGTGCTGTGACCTGTGCTCACCTCACCACTTCTTCCTGCACAGCAGTGGTCCAACCCTTCCTTGTGCTGCCCTGCACTTGGCCTTCACAAAAGCAATGATTTAAGGTTTTGCAGAACTCACTGATTACGAATTCTGCTTTTTTTAAGATCAGAAGCATACAGAAAAAAGACTTTTGGTAGCCAAGGAAATTTTAATCTTACTAAAGATAGGACATTCTGGGCTGAAAGCTGTAGCTTACAATTAATACAAGAGGCAGAGAATCGAGCTGTTCAGGTAACACAGAAGGGATGAGAGTAGTCTTTATTTATGCTCTGTCTTTAAATCAGAATTAAGTTTAGAGCTCAAATATATACAGACTGTGCTTGCTCTGGGTGACTGCAAGTTCCACCATCCAGGATTCTTGCTCCAGCTTTCCTGACATAGCACTTGTCACCTTTCAGTGGTTTGTCACATACAGAATAAAATCTGCAGGGCCTCTGGGGCATAATCACATCCTTGTCTCTTGTGAAATGCATAGTCAATTTGAGGCACTGCAGGGAAATGAAACGCTGTATTTCAGTGAGTTTGCCACACTGGTGTGTGTGTTCCTGCACCTCTTTCCCTGAAGCTGCACTCAGCAGCAACAGCCACTACCTCACATGATTTGTATCTTATGTGCCAGCAATTAACACTTTTATTCAACATTTGTCTAGAAGTGCATGGCCAATGTAGCCTAGTTTGTGTGTTGCCTCAGAGGAGAGTTTTTCCCCAACCTTCTTTAATTCAGTTGATGGAAAGACAAAACATGATAAAGGTCATAGTCTGAAATATAATTATTTTCCTGGTTTTGTATCTTAAAATATTGGTTGCAGGAGTTTACTCAGGAAGTAAATGCAAATCTCATCATTTGGACTCTTTAAACTGTCGTGGCCTTCTGATCCCAAGCACATTCTCAATCTTCTGGGTTCTCTAAGTGCCCTCTAGTGACTAATTCTCTGAACGGTGTTGGGTTTTCATTGTCGGTGAGAGACCAGCCATTGAAGGGTGGCTGCTGAGGGCAGGAGCTGCATAAACGTCCTCATATTATTCTGAGGGCAGCACTAGTTTGTTCTGCAGAAGTAAACAGAAGTGTTTGTTGAGCAGTCTGCAGAAAGCTCCGGGCAGCAAAGGAGTGAATGTATGTTCCTGTTGTGGAAATGTCCGAGCTGAAACATGAGTCAAATCAAGTACAAACCACTGGAAGAAAAACTGTTCAGCTGACACTGCACAACACTTGAATGGGGCATTAATGAAATTTTCCTGAATATTAAATATTGATGTTCATATATTCTACAGTAATTCACCATGTCGAATTTATTTTCTCAACGAACTGACAACGGATCAGTGCTGTTAGCATTGCTTTTCATTCTGCAGTAAAATGCTGGTTCTTATTTCTGGTGGTGCTTTAGGTGTGGGTTTTTGATTGTGTTTTTCCTTTTTCAAAGTAAAAATTCAAGTGTCTTTTTAAATGCTTAATGCATCCATTAATATAGGCAGTGTAGGAGTTTGGTTCAGGAACTGATTTATCTGGGCTATTAAAGTCATATGACAATGTGCTGAGGGCCAGATAGGGAGGTGTTGTGCAGACTGGCACATACAAGGTTTCTTTATGTTCTTACATTGTATTAGCTGCCCACCAACTTCTTTACTCCTACTCAGTTGGCAGGTAAGGGATGCTAGGGCGGTGTAATTTACGTGGTAAGCTCATCTTACCATATAAGCATTAAGAACATATAATTGAGATGCACCTCACCTTGTTTGAACTTGCTTGGTTTTTTTTGTCCTACTCTGTATTTGCACTGTGTTCAATACTATAGGCCATAGACCTTCGTGGCATGACTGGGCATTTACAGAAATATAAATTTTGTTCTTCAACTGGTAGCATAAATGTTATGGAAAGCAGAGTTTCGTTTGGATTTAACAAAATCTCTCATCTGCCTGGAATAGATGTACAGGGAGAGTTCAAGGGAAGAAGGCAAGCTGGGATTGGCTCTGGAAATGATCTGGAAAAGTGGACTGTGGAAGGAGCAGGTACAGCTGGGATTTAGAGGACATGTCAGCCTGTATGATGAACACTTGATTAATTTTTTTCCCTTTCCTCTGCCCAACTATAGCAGAAGAGAGTGAGTGAATGACTTTCGTGGGTGCCTGGCATCTGGCCAGTATCAAACCATGACAAGTGTATGCACAGGGCCCTCTGCAGACACAAAAACTTGGTAACTCATCAGGCCTCTTCTTCCTTGAGTCATTGAGCATAGAGTAATCTTTGCTCCAGCACTCATGTGGCCTTTGGGTGTTCTAAAGCAGCAGCCCCTGAGCACCAAACAACTTCCATGGTGAGTCTGTTTGCTACAGACTTCGTATCTCTTCTCATCAAAACATCAAGTCATGTTTGGAAAAGAAGCTGCTAGTTCCAGATGGATCACAGAATGACATTGTGAATCCACTGAACTGAACTGAAAGATATTTTAAATTAATTTTAAGACAAAAGGAGAAAAAGAAACACCCAACACCACAGAACCAAAACCCTGCTCTTCAACAGGAGAACAACATACTCTCTGTTGGTGTCTTGCACAGAATTTCACTTGACTAGAGCTATTGTCTGCCTCAGAGGAAAGGATTGTGGGGATAGTAAGAGAGGTTTCTAAGAAACAGAGGAATGGTCTGATCTGAGCAAAGCAAATAATGAGACCTGCTGGCAAATGAAACACTGAGCCTAACATCAAGCTGTAAATGAGCAGAGATGAATATGCTGTTAGAAGCTGCTTTGTGGAAGGACTTAACAAAAGTGTTTAGTGAATGCAAACCATCTTGTACCCAGAGAAATTAGGAGGGAACAGTGCAGATTCATAGCAGTAGGTATTCACCACCAAAAGCTGCTCTTTTGAACGCTGATGGGTTAAACTAGTACAAAGTAAATGAGTAACTTTACATTTCAACTGCAATTTATGTGCAAACTCACAGAGGAGAGGAGATTTGTGGTTTCTGTTTTGTCTAAAGCCCAAAGGATGCTAATAAATGAATGCACAGCAGGAATTGCTTTTGTTCTCTCCTTTGTTCTTACCCTGGGAAGGTCTAGAGTTATTTGTCCCACTGTCCCCAAGTGGACACACTGTGCTAAATGGTGTAAGAGTTAATCTGTGTACGTTTTGAGCAGACAATTTTATTTAATTGACCATGGAATAAGCATGAGTTTAAAACATGTCTCAAATACGTTTAAGAGGAAAAGTCACTGTATAAAATGGCCATGACTGCCTGCCAGCATTAATGATATAACCCACTCTCCATGGCCAGGTGAAACAAAAAGTCATCCTCATGACAAGGAATGGAGCTCTTAAATACTGTTTTCACATTTCCCAGTGTTTGCAGAGCTCTAGCACATGGGTGGTGGTTGGACTGAGGCTGGAGGGAGCCTCAGTTGTGCTGTATTCTCAGTTGTGGTCACTGCAGGGGTGGCTAAGCCTGGGACTTTACCAAAGCAGACAGTCAACAACCCTGGGTGTGTGACACCATGCCCAGCTCATGTAGCTGTCCCTGAGCACCAGAAGCTGGGTGAGAAGTAGTTGGTGTTCCTACAACTACTTCTGATGGCAATGGCTTCTCCCAGCACTGCTGCCTCTTGCCCCACCTGTCTGATCATTCTGGCAGCAGACCTGCCTGCTCATGTTCTCTTACCAGCTGTGCCACCTGGCTGGACCTACTTCTGTTCCTGTCCTTCATCCTTAGGGTTTCAAATCTTCTTCATCTTCCTTTTTTTTTTTTTACCCTCTTTGTTTTTTGCCTTTTTTGCTCAGAGCATGAAGGATCTTTCCAGTGGCTGTGACACTGGAGGCAGGTAAATAAAAGGGATGCTGTGTTTTTGAATGGGAATGTGATTGTTTTCTCCCAGAGCAACTGCAATGATTTTAATCAGTTCCTTACGAATGTGGCTTCTAAAACCAGTTTTTTCTCTCAACAGGCAGCAAGTGGAGTAGTGAATATTGTGGATGAGACCTGGGTGCAGACACAGCATCCTGTTGTGCCCACAGCCATGTGGACCAGCACTGAGAAGTGGCATGTGGCAATGCTGGGTTGGTGGAGATCCAGAAGCTTCATCTCTGGGGAGGCAAAAGAAAAAGCTGAGCACAGACAGGTGAGAGACATCCCAGCACCAAAATAGCTTCAAATCTGCCAGGAGGGCTGGGGGTAGAGTGTATGTCAAAATGGGGAACCTGCAGCATCCTCAATAGAAGCCTGCAATGGTGTCTGGCATGGAACACATGTTGTTCAGGACAAATAGGTGTATTTTTGAGATTATTCCATTACTCAAATATGGCATCTATGACATTGGATTGACTCTCTCATCTCTGTTTAGTCTATCTTGCATGAGCATTTTGACAGGGGAGAAGGAGATGAAAAGGTGAACTGTATCAAATTGCTGACAACAACAGTGCCACAATGCTAGTGCATGACAAGTTTCTTGCTCAGTTTCACCTATTCTGGCACAATCAGGCACATACCTTAGGGTCAGCTTAGGAACAAGATGCTTACAGAGAGCCCTGTGTTAGAAAGCAGCGAGGGAAGAGTTTTGCTGGGACTGCAGACATGCTATTTGGGTTGTGGTTTTTGAGGGAGAACATTTGAGCATAGGTGAGGAACCCAGTCCCACTTTTCTTTTAGACAAGTACAAACCCCTTTCTGCCCTGCAAATGTCATGCTGTGAGTCAATAACCGTAAGTGTTGTACACAGGTCCTTTACGCTGCAGTTTAATTACATAAACACTGATGAAGAATACTTTACCAATATCATGGCCAAACTGACGTTAAAAAGTTGAAAACCACAGATCAGGTGGCAGGAAATTCGTGGAATAAGAATGTGCAGTGATCTCTTGTGCCTGTCCTTGTGTGCTGCAAGATTATCCCAATTTCTCAGAATTTGTCAGGCTTTATAGGAGCTTGTCCCCTAGCTGAACCCTGTTTGCCTCAGACAGTGCTCTTTGACATCTTTTCCAAATGTAATTGCACCCTCTATCGCATGAATTAGAGCTGTTTTTATACAGACAAATGCCTTTTATTCCTACTATGACTACTGATTTATGTGCCATCTTCCTGCTACAATAAATTCTACAAGACCTAAATACTAATATATACTAGGGATTCTTGCAGTGTTATGGTAACTTCTGAAGATAAAATTAAAATGCTTAATGATTAAGGCTCTGAATTTTATTTTAAAAGTAGAGCAGACCATACTACATCATTACATCTGTTTGCAAACCATGAGGAAATTTGAAACACAAGCCCAAAATATGGCACTATAAAATAAAATTGCCTAATTTCTTTAGCCTCGGAAGGGGAAGACTGTTAAATAGAGAAGTGCATCATGTTTTATGGCATCTGCTCTACAGGCCTATCAAAAAATATCTCTGTACCCGCTAAAAATCTTAGTATCACGATCCACCTCACCAGTGCCAATTTGGGAATGAGCGCCGGCAGCCGCATCTGTCCGGGCCGGGAGCGGCTGCGGCGAGGCCGCGGAGCGGCGGTACCGCCGTGAGCAGCGGGCGACTTCTCCCAAGCGGCCCCTCCCGACCCCGCCGCAGCCCTGGGCTCTCCGCGGAGGCGGTGCCGGTGCGGGGGCGGGCGGGAGCAGCGCGGCCCGGGGCCCTCGGGCGGGGGCGNCGGCCGGCACAAAGGATGGGCAGGCGGCGGCCGGGTCAGCACCAGGGTCAGGGCCGGCCTTCCCCCGCGGCACCGATGACTGTGGGGTTTTGGGAGCCCTCGGTACCCGACGCAGAAAAACTATAACCAGATTCTGCCAGAAAAGTAGACTTATTTTCGGTGTAGCGGTGAGGGCGGACGACCCTGCCTGCCGAGCACATTGCCTGAGCACACACGTTTGTGCGGATAGCAGCCGGCATTGCCTTCCAGACTGTCATGTGCAGGTGTTGATATAACAGACATGGAGTACGAAAAATCCCAAATAACTATTGGTACTGAGGGCTAGCAGCCACACTGAGGGAGAGGTTTCCTGCCTTGCCGCTGTCGTGGTCACCGCATAGATTTACCCGAGGGCAGGTTTGAGAAGTCTTCCTGTGAACCACCAGTAAGTTGAGGAAGATGGGGGATTGAGGATATAGGCTCAGTTTATAGTTTTACACTGATTTTCTGCTGCTGACAACAGTGACATGTTGTCAATAATAGGCTTTCATTTCAAGTAATTGCAGGTCACCACGTGTATTTTTGAGCCATGCATGAGGGGTTCTTTCTTTATAGCACTAGAACATTGCCACTTAGGACTTGGAATGCAATCGCTTTGCAATACACAGTAAAGAGCAGGAAGATAAAGGAGGATCTAGTATGAAATGAAACTAATAGATGAAGATAAGGAGATAACACTCTCTGTGCCAATGGCAAGGTATAATAGTAGTGAAAGGGGCTGCTAGCTCATCTTCTTTGTCATGGCTCTGTGAAAGAAAGGATTCTTTAGAGCAACTCTCATAAATCTGATTGGGTTTTCTTTATGTCTTCTTTCAGGTATCTCCTAATTTTTAACAAATTCTCATTGTGAGGAAGTTACTTTTTCCTGGAGGCTGACAAAGGTACTCTGCAAAGTAAGTACTCTGTTTGTGAGAGATATGGGTCATAAGAAGTTTTCAGTAATTTGAAGGAACAGTGTCAAGAGGAACACTGGTGCAGATGTCTTCACGAAGTCTCCATGTGTTTCTCTTTCTGCTGGTCCTTGTATGGGACTTTGTGGCTAATGAGCTTTCCCAGCAAGATGCAGCTTGCTGTTGGTGCTGTGTGAGGTGAGGGTTGTCAAGATGTGCAGCTGGGATTATGAACTGCCCGTTCTCTCTTGCATGATATACACCTCTTCTGAGGAGAAGCAGTCTTGAGAAAACCCTTGATACAATGTTAGCAATATTTCAGTAAATGTCTTCTCGCTCTCATCCTTCCTTATCCTCCTTGGCCACCAAATGCACTCAAGTTACTCCAACTGCAGTCTTCTGTGAGGTGCTGGGCACTCAGTTTTGTATGGTGCAGTATCTCTGGATCCCTGCATGGAGCTGAGCTGTGGAGACATCTTCCCCCATGCTTAACACTGCTTGGATTAGCGTGATGGTAAACCTGGGCTTGTGGGGTTCTGCTTTTGGTAATTGTTGGGGATCTACAGTAAATTGTGGTTTTGTGTAGGCTGAGGGCTACAGGAAGGAAGAGCAGTGTATGAAATGCGCCAGACAAATAAGCAGAAAACATGAAATTTAGGGGAGTGCTGTACAGCCAAAGAGTAGAAGAGCTGGGAGTATTTTCCCCAGGGGAACTGTAATCAAAAATGTAAGAGGCTTGTTTTACTCACTAGTGTGCAGTTGTGAGGGTTTGGTGAACAGGGATGGGGTGATATGGAGCTGTTCTTGTGCAGCAGCAGCTTTGGTCTGTGGGCAAGGAGGCATAAAGGAAAGGTCAGACTTCACTCATGAGCTGTTTCCATTTCTGGCAAAAAGAATCAAGAAATCACATGTGGTTCGTTTATGCAGCAGATCTGTTGGCATCTATCTGATGTGCTATTTTGGAAACCATTTGGCTGTTTTACCCACCACACTGTGCAGGCTTTGGCTACAGGAGTGATTCTGATGAGATCCAAGGAGCCTATTCAGCACTTGGGTACCATTAAGCACTGAAAGAGGAGTAGCAGTTTTGAGGGTGGCTTGTGGGGTATGTGTCTTCTTCTCATGAATCAGTTCCTAAGGATCAGACCCCCTCCTTGCAGTGGAGATATCTCTGCTGAATTCAGCAATGGAAATAGGAAAAAAACCAAACTTGGTCATTGAGAAAAAGGTCTTGCATTAAGCCTTGGCCTCTGCACAGGCAGCAGGAGTGCTAGGATCAGTAGCAAAAGGATTTTTTGCCAAAGTGATTTCATGTTGCAGCAGGGGTCTGGAATCTGCTGCCAGGCCACAGCTTTGCATTATTGTAAACATAGACTGAGATTATGATTTATTTTTTTAGCTTGAGCGAGTTTAACTCAAGTGAATTCTATATAAATGTAAGCCCTTTGCTGACCCATTGGGAGCTTCTGGAAAGTGTGACTTCTGTGACTGTTAATCGTTTTAAATATTTCATCCTTAACCCCCTGTGGTGGTAGGCAAATACTCAGGTAACCTAGACAGTATCTCTGGTGTTTCATTTGTGCAAGGATGCAGGAGATGTGCCCACAAAGCACAAATGCCTTCCATCAAGAGATGGAAAGAAGAGGTTGTAACTAACACAAAGGCCATACTTCATATGTGAAATGTTGAGAAATGGCTTGAACTTCAGTAGAAAAAATTAAGCAAATTTTTTCTTACCTCAACCATTTTCTTCTGAGCTATTTGTCTTCCAGACCCCTTCCCATGATGATTCCACCATCTGCACCAAGCCCTGTCAGCGATGCTGCGCTCTTGTCAGGTGTGGCTCCTCAGGAAGCCTGGAGGTCATCAGTTCCAGGCTATTCTGGGCTGCCCACACGGCACATCAGTCACCGGGCCAACAACTTCAAGAGACACCCCAAAAGGAGGAAGCACATCCGGCCTTCGCCGCCGCCCCCGCCAAACACTCCATGTCCCATGGATCTGGTTGACTTTGGGGATCTCCAGCCTCAGAGGTCTTTCCTGGAGCTCCTTTTCAATGGGTGCATTCTCTTTGGGCTTGAATTCAGCTATGCCATGGAAACAGCCTATGTTACCCCTGTGCTGCTCCAGATGGGGCTTCCAGACCAGCTCTATGGAATGGTGTGGTTCATCAGCCCTATATTAGGTAACTTCCCATGGTGCTATTTCTTCCTTCTTATTTTTTCCACTATGTTGTTTTTTATTTTTTTATTTTTTGTTTGCAGTACCTCAGCTGTTCATGAGTATATTCTCTCGAGGTTAAGAAGTACTAACCATAATTTTAGCCAAACTAATAGGAGGACAATTCTTGCTGTGCCCTGCCTGAAATAAGACAAACGTACTCAAAATATCTGTTCTTTTAATAGCTTCTCAACCTCTTAAAACTTGGGTGAGGGTAACCTTTGGTTGCTCTGTTCCTGTACTTAAAAACAAGCATAAGAAGATCAGTGTATCCATTTATGTCCCCATGAAAAAAAGCATACAGAGACAGTTTTCAAGGGTGTGTGAAAAAAAGCAGAGTGGGATTGCCTTCTCCTGTTTAACTTGCTGAAACAAATGAGATGTTCCAGTGATGAAAGACCATCGACCACTGGTGATACAGGCATTGAATTACTTGCCTTAGCTTAGAGGCAGGGCTGGGAGTGTATCCATTACTATGGATACCACTTGGAAAATTTTGTTCTGCCTGTTCTTGTACTCACCACATGTGCTTCAGAATAAGAGATAGGCCCCTCCTAACAGGCTGGCACAGATTAATACAGGCATCTTTCCTACTTGCTTATTTGCTTCCTGCTGTTTTCCAAGCTAATCCTGCGGGGGATCTCACATCTAATATGGGATAAATGAAATAGCTTGTAAGGAACAGAGTGCTTAAGAATGTGTAACTTGTACTCTGACTCTTCACCTGGTGTCAAACTCTGTGTTGCTGATGCAGAGAGAAGTGCCCTGCAGTGAGCAGCAGCACAGTCTGTTACTGAGTCACTGTCCTGGGCAATGCCAGGCAGTGTGATGTGTGTGCCCCTGGGTGACTGGAGATGTCACTGCACTGTGCTGTCCTGCCTTAACTGCCTTTTAGGGCATGCCTGTTTTAACTCCTCTGTGAAACTTGTAGAAGAATCCTGTCCATTGGTGATTCCTTTTTTCTAGGGTTTTTGCTACAGCCTTTGCTGGGAGCCTGGAGTGACAGATGCACATCAAGATTTGGGAGGAGAAGACCTTTCATTCTGGTTTTAGCAGTAGGTGTGTCTTTTAGAAATTATGGGCATAACACTTAAAAAGGTTGTGCATCTCTCTTCTGTGACATCCCTTGTGGCACTAAGCTGCTCCTGAGGTGTTGGTCGTTGTGGATCTGAAGAAGATGGTGAGTGACACAGCTGATGCTTTGGCAGCTGGAGATCCACACATAAAAGCTTCTCAGAGTCTGAAAGGATGTTTTGAGGGTCAAGAATGTGCATGTTTTTTGCCAAAGTAAACTCTAGACATTTGTTAAACTGGAATAGTGGAAAAGGATTATGTGTATCCTATAAGCCACACTAATTTCCCAGGCTGCATTGATATGAACAAGAGCAATAGTGCTTGCTGCAAGGCTGTGCAGGTAGAATAATGCTTTTGGAGTCTGGAGCTCTTCAGGCTTGCTTACAAATAGTGACTGATTTTGTTTTGGTTTTGTTCCCAGGAGCATTGCTTGGGCTCTCACTTATGCTGAATGGCAAAGATATAGGGAGTGCCTTGTCTGACACTGAGAATAACCACAAATGGGGGATCATCCTTACGGTCTGTGGTGTTGTCCTCATGGACTTCAGTGCAGATTCAGCAGACAATCCCAGTCATGCCTACATGATGGATGTGTGCAGCCCAGTGGATCAAGACAGGGGCCTCAACATCCACGCTTTGTTAGCAGGTATGTCTTCTTGGTGCTTCCTGGGAGATGTGAGCCCTGAGTAAACAAGCCCTGCTGTGAGAAAGCAGGGTGTAAACACTGGTCTTTTCCTGAATAAGCATAATGACTGGAGGTCACAGGTCACTAATTAACTGTAAAAAAAAAAAATCTGCTTATTGCAAAAGGCTTTTGTAACTACCTCAACTCAAACAAGATACAGTCTTGGGCTGTTCATCTGAAGGTCCCTCACATATTTTGTAAGACATATGGAAACAAAATTATCCCTTGAGGGAGGAGGTTTGGCTTCCTGCAGGTGTGGAATATGTGTCTTGTAGTTGCACTGTTGGAGGCGAAAGTGCATACTGGGTGCCATTGATCCCTCACTGCTGTCATCTTCAATTGCTGTGCTGCCCTGTTCTAGGAGACTATTCCACACTCTTGAATGTGTTTGTGAGTAAGAAAGGAGAGTGTTGAAAGACTTTCACCATGTGAATGGAGAGAAAGGTGCTCTCAAAACTTCCCTGTTCATCGGTAGTAACACAGTGGCAGTTTTGTACACTGTCAACACAATGCTGAGTAATGAGCTTGCTACACTTCTGAAGTGATTGGATCTGTCTTAGTTAGATCTGCATTCCTCATATGAGGAAAATGGATTTTCACTTTCAGGAAAACAGTCTTAGCTGAATGATTGCAGAGCCTTGTCACAAGGCTGGTGGACACTTCTGTTTACGGACTGAAATAGCTAAAGGTAAGGTGTTTTGTTCTTGGCAAAGAAAAATTATAATTTTTAATTATTTGTATCATCACTTCCACAGCACTTTCTCCCTCATTCTGTACCATGTTGGTACATGCAGACTGTCCTTGTGGCACAGCTGTGTTTATTAGTGCATATGAAGTGAAAAGGGGTCAAATGGCAAAACAGAAATGTCAGATTCTACTCATGATTCAGTAGACAAGTGATGCTGTGCTGCTACTGACTTGTGGGACTGGATAGGGAAGATAATCTTAGCTCTGTTTTTCCACCAGGTCTTGGAGGTGGCTTTGGTTATGTTGTTGGAGGAATACACTGGGATAAAACCAGTTTTGGAAAAGCTGTAGGAGGGCAACTTCGTGTCATCTATGTCTTCACCTCAATTGTACTGACTATTGCTACTGTGCTGACTCTAGTTAGCATTCCAGAGAGACCCTTAAAGTCCTCTAACAGGAAGAAGAAGGTGATGAAAAGCCCAAGTCTTCCTCTCCCTCCTTCTCCACCTTTCTTCTTTGAGGACAATGTAAATGAAAACTCTGCTTCTCATAACTCAGCTCACTTACATGCAAGTTTTACAAGTCCTGTTTCCCCCATGAGCCCACTCACGCCAAAATATGGGAGTTTTATCAGCAGAGACAATTCTTTGACAGGACTTAATGAGTTTGCATCATCCTTTGGGACTTCAAATATTGACAGTGTGCTTATAGACTGTTTTACAGGCGGGCATAATAGTTACATGACACTTCCAGCTAGTTTGTCCAGGCAGCCTGTCAGTGTCAGCTTTCCTCGGGTGCCTGATGGCTGTTACCATGGAGCAAATGGAATTCTGGAGCAAGGGGAAAGCAGCTTAACATCAGGGTCTGATAGTGATGTGCTGAGAGTGGGCTCACTGGATGCAATAAAGCCACGGTCATCAGGGATCTTGAAAAGACCTCAGACCTTGGCCATTCCAGATGCTATGACAGGACACTGCCCAGAGAATAACAGAAGAAGAAATGTAACCTTCAGCCAACAGGTAAGAGCAGGAAGTCAATGATATGACCATGTAAACATGAGTGTTATTAATCTCTTCATATTGTTTTAAATATGCGGTGCACAAATTATTCATTAAAGACTTTTGTGACAGCTTCCTCATAAAAGTCATTATGGGAACAGCACACCTGCTATGGCTCTATCAGTAAAGTAGTGGGTAGAGTGTGAATTATGGCTGACAGTCTGTCAGCTGCCTTTGTTAAGATGGCAGAAATGGGAATGTACCACTCTTAACTGGGCCAGTTGTGAGAGTTAGGTTAGTATTTTTAGTCCTGCTTCACTACCAAGGGAGTACCACATGAACATAGGTCACATTTTTATTGAGCCTGTATCTTCCCTTTCCACAGAAAGACCTGCAAAATAGGGCCAGGGATAGGATTCTCCCATGAGCTTCTCCTTATGGCAGTCATTACATCTGGCTCCATCAGGGAGGTGAGCTTTCCCTTACTGAGGGATAAGACTCTGACCTCACCTCCCACTGTTGGTGATAACTTGGAATGTCTGAGACCTCTGCATGCTGGCCAGTTTTTTTATGATCTGGGATGAGGTAAACAGTCCTCTGTTTTTTTTTTTTTTTTTTTTTTTTTGTTTGGTTTGGGGATTTTTTGTTTTATTTTAATTTTTGGGGGTGGTGGTTTTTTGTTTGTTTGTTGTTGCTGTACTTTTCACCCAGTCTGTGAGAACAGACTTTGTTAGGGCCAGGATTTTACATTCTGGGCACACTGAGGTTGAGCATTGAGGTTAGCAAGCAATGATAATGTGTTTCAATTAAACTCATCCTCTTCTTCCTCAGTGTCTCTAAAACTTCAGGATCCACATTCACCTGAAAGTGGGTACAGCTCCTATAAATGCAGTGGAATTGATGCATTCCTGCTGTGCCTGTGCAGCTGAATGTGGTTACCAAGTGCCCTAGTGAAAGGAAGAGAGTTGGTTCAAGCATACTGAAAGCTACAGTGCAGTGCTGCCACTTGTACCAATGTAAAACACTTCTTAATCTCCAAGTCAACATACTCCAGCAGCAGAGTTTAACTTCCAGATGATCAGATAGGTGTGCAATATTGCATACATCTGCTTAAAGGATGTTTGTGCTTCCCTTACTGTGCTTGTTGACCTGGCAGTTCTTATGGTGCAGGTTGCTAATATCCTGCTGAACGGGGTGAAGTACGAGAGCGAGCTGAACGAATCGGGCGAGACCTCGGAGCAGCCCCTGTCTGTGAAGCTGCTTTGCTCAACCATCTGCCACATGCCCAAGGCTCTCCGTAACCTCTGCATCAACCACTTCCTAGGTACTCCCAAAGCACCCTCTTGCCTTCACCAGGGAGTATTGTATTTGCAAGGCACCCCTGATGAAGGCAGGAATGATGCATCTGACTCCATGTTGTCAGAAGGCTAATTTATTACTTTATTATACTATATTACATTAAAGAATACTATGCTGTACTAAAGAATACAGAAAAGATACTTGCTCAATGCTAAAAAGATAATAATGAAAACTTGTGACTCTCTCCAGAGTCTGACACAGCTTGGCCCTGATTGGCCAAAGAGTGAAAACAACTCACAGCAGAATCCAATGAAACAATCACCTGTGGGTAAACAATCTCCAAACACATTCCACGTGTGAGCACAACACAGGAGAAGCAAATGAGATAAGAATTGTTTTCCTTTTCTCTGAGGCCTCTCAGCTTCCCAGGAGAAAAATCCTGGGCAAAGGGATTTTTTCAGAGAATGTGAATGCCACAAGGGAGGACTCTACCTTGGGTGAACCTTTTTCAATTTTATCTATTGCTGCAATGGCTGCTAATAGAGACAACTTGATTTCTTCCATATAAATACTAATGAGGTACTTTCTTAGAACAATTAGAAAGGAAAAAAAACCCCAAACATCCCAGCAAAGCAGTAAAGCCTGTGTTCCTAGAAAGGGAACAAGAGCCTAAATCAGCACCTCTTAAGGGGAATGTTCACAGCAAGCAGGAAGATGAGATTAGTTGTGTTTCCATGCTTGCACCCTGAGACTGGTATTTACTTTCCTCCCTTTGACTGCTCATGTACAGGGGTCCCAGAACAGGCCAAGAGGAGGTGTGGAACATGGCATTGCAGGAGTGCCTGTAACCAGTACAGTATTACCTTTACTCTTAACCAGTGTGTGACTGGTGTTTAGGAAGGGCTTGCAGACATTCCAGTTTACACTAAATTGGACTAAATACTCATTGGCTGTGAAAGGAATTAGGGGATTGTCTACATCAATGGCCTTGGTGCCAATTTGTGAGCAGTTTTTAACCGTGTCAGAGGCACTCTGGAGGCTGCAGCCATGACTGTTATCCTCCCAGTCCTACGTGGGAGGATAACAGCAACCTGAAATTACTATGGGATGAGCCACTCTCTGAAACTGAGTGCTGTGTCCTGTCAGAACCTGAAGACATCTCAGACTGCTGTCATCTATTTTTGTGTCTTGCTAAACCAGTATTTTGTGGCCTTTAGTCACCCTCGAGGTTTCCACTTAGGAATTCAAATGGTAAATCTTGGTCTTTAAAAGCCTGAATGTCTTTAACAAACATTGCAGCATTATGCACGGGGAGCAGCGGTCTCAGATAAATGTGGCTGGATATTATGTAACACTCAGGTTGCACAACCTGTCCTAGGGTGTGATTTGTAATATAGCTGATAACATCCATGTAAGCTTACAAGGGGAAACAGATATTCTGAAATCTTAATAAGTTACTTTTCTTTCAGGGTGGCTTTCATTTGAGGGGATGTTACTCTTTTATACTGACTTCATGGGAGAAGTAGTGTTCCAGGGGAACCCAAAAGCACCTCACAACTCAGATGAGTATCAGAAGTACAACACTGGGGTCACCATGGGCTGCTGGGGAATGTGCATCTATGCATTCAGTGCTGCTTTCTATTCAGGTACTTGGTACAGCTGTCTTAACTACTGCTTTGGGAAAAGATACATTTCTTAAAAGTGGTAATTGTGCAACAAGTAGGCCAGTGTTTAGTTGGACACAGCCTACCACATGGCACAAGTGCTGTAGCAGAGTGTTCATTTTCACCCTATTACCTCTGCTGCTTAGCCTGGCCTGCACTGACAGCAGTTGAGGTCAGCAACCCAGTGAAGACACATCTCTCTTAGGATGTGGTTCCTTTCACAAGTGGCATTTTCAATGTGCATGAAATGCAGAGAAACATGCAGTCACCATAGGTACAATTCTGGTGCAGCACCACCCAGTGCCTGTATGTCCCAGGCAGAGCACTCAGGTGTCATGTGCCACCCCAGCACTTTGTCATGTGTGTCATGCTTCTGCCTGCCCACCCCCACCAGTTCCCATTTACCCCTCTGGGACAGGGGCACTGCCAGGCCTCAGCTCTGCTGTGCCCTCTGTGCAGACAGGCAGCAATGCTGCATCATGGAAGCCAGATTTGGAAGGGTCCTTGGCACTCACGTGCAAGCCACCAATTCCTCAGAGGTGTAGTGGTCCCACTGAGATGTGGCTGCCTGACCAAGGGTGGACCCCTCAGCCCCCCTGACAGGTGGCAGTGGGGAGGGCTGCAGGTCACCCCAAAGCTGTACCATTTCCTCGCAGCCGTGCTGGAGAAGCTGGAGGAGCGGTTCAGCACACGGACCCTGTACTTTGTGGCATATTTGGCCTTTGGGCTGGGCACGGGCCTGGCCACGCTCTCCAGGAACGTCTACGTGCTGCTGTCCCTGTGCGCTACCTACGGCATTCTGTTCGCCACGCTCTGCACGCTGCCCTACTCCCTGCTCTGCGACTACTACCAGAGCCGAGAGGTGAGCCCCGGGCTGGGGAGGGGCCAGGAGCCCCGGGACACCCCCTCACTCTGTGGCTGTGTCCCCGCAGTTTGTCGGCTCGCAGGCGGAGGGCACGCGGCGTGGGATGGGCGTCGACATCTCCTTGCTGAGCTGCCAGTACTTTCTGGCGCAGATCCTCGTGGCCCTGGCCATGGGGCCGCTGACGGCGGCCGTGGGCAGCGCCAGCAGTGCCATGTACTTCTCCAGCCTGGTGTCCTTCCTGGGCTGCCTCTTCTCCTCCCTCTGCGTCACCTACGAGCTGCTGCCCACCGAGGAGCTGCCACCCGTCGAGGAGCAGCGTCCGCTCCTGCCCCGCGCGCGGAACGAGTGAACGGGAGAAGCTGCCACGGCCTCTGCTGCCTCTTTGCCTCACCCTCGGCCTCCCTATCGCCACAGGATGGGCTGTGCCACCGTGGGACGGCAGCAGTGGGCTTGGCACATGGAAAGAAAGGTCTGTGCTGGCTTTGCTGAGCTTTCCCCTGCTGGTGGGAAGGTGAGGGGTGAGTCAGCAGCGCCTGGCACTGCCCGTCCTTTCCCGAGGTGGCAGAGGGCTGTCTGTGCTCCTGGGCCGCAGCAGCAGGAAGTGCTGGGGCCGTGCCCTCCGGTTCCTCGGGGTGCTGTTATCCCGGGGTGGCTGCCATTGTCCAGCACGAGGCAGGAGACCTGCAAGTCTGGTGCCTGGGCAGGACAAGCTCCCTCTCTCGCTGCTGGGCTGCACGCACTGCTGCACAGACTGCCACCGTGGGAATGGTGACGTGCCAGGCTGGGGCAGAAGGTGCCGCTTCCTGGCCAGGCAGAGCAGCCCTGGTCGCCAAGGGCAGTGGTGATTCCTGTGAGGGAGCTGCAGGTCCAGCCTGCAGCCTCTGCCTGTGGAAGGCCTGGCTCTGGAGGGTGCTTTTCAAAACTTTGGGAAGGCTGAGAGCAACTGGCCTTGCTTGGGTGGTATAAGTCCTCTATCCGGTGCCACGGGCTTCTGGGTGCACAGAGCTCCCAGCAGCAGAACTGCTACAAGACACCTCTGGGGGCTGCCAGCACTGTGGCCTGGCTCCCACACCCCACTCTGGGGGTCCTGGCTGTGGTCCTTGGTGATGTTTGCCAGTACGTGCATATTCCCTTCCTCATTAGAGTTTAATTAATACTACAGGAGTTTGTGATGACTTAGCAGGAGGATTTGTCCATAATCCAATTCAGCAGTTGTCCATAACCCAGTTTTGGGGAGAAAGGTCTTTTCCCATCAACCTCCCTTGGGCAGAAGGTTACTCTCAAGAACTTTACTTGTAAGAAAAATCATTTGTATGGAAGCCTGCATCACATCATTCTTGTTTATACAATTTTACCGTGGGACATTCTGAAGTCTGGGGATCAGTGGCTAAGTGCTTGTCAATTACAGCTGCATCTTCCACATCTCAGTGAAACCAGTAAAAGGGCTTTGGGTTTCATTACCTGAGAGATTCCTTAGTTATTCTGATTTTAGAAGGTGGTGTGTGAGAATTTTTACAAGTTCTAGTGAAGGCCAGGATTAATAATTTTAAGTGATTTATAAAACTATTTCTAAAGCCCCTGTCAGTCTGCCTCTGTATTTGGATAGGCAGCCAAGTTCTTCCAAGGATGGTGGGCATTTTGGTGTTCACATGTGCTGTGCATGGCATCCCTGTAGAGATTATGTTTGGCCCCTAGATCCAGAGGAAGGGTTTTCTCTGGAGAGTCACTCCTTTTAAATGGGGTGTACTTCACTGTTCACCTAAGCTGATTCTGATCTATGATGCCAAGGTGAAATAATGTGTGTAATCTTTAGTTGTTGTGGCTTACTGTAATCCAGTGCTGAAAGCATAATACATAACTTGTAAGAACCCCTCATTTTTATCATCTGCTCCCAATTTTTATATTTTAGAAGCAAGTTTCATATTACTCAGTATTGACTTAAACAGAGGAATATTGCTGAAATTATGGAGCCAAGCACTCAGAGATAAAGAACTGTTAGCTGACAGACTGATGAGTACATTCACCTTTCATTTCTTTGTTTGGGCTTACATGGTGTCACATCTGCAGGAATATCTGTGTCATTTCCTTCATTATGGGACAGCTGTCTCCAAGAATGTTCAGGACAAAGCTGGGACAAATAACATGACAAACAATGGCATTTGGCACTTCTGACAATCTAAAGACTTGACTTTGGAAAATTATTCTTTTCTTGTTAGTCTGCTTTGTAATCTTAATTTCTCTTCCTTCTCAAACTTTTAAACTCAAAAATTATTTTATTTTTTGTTTGCTCCCACTAGCTAATGTGGTATTCGTTCTTAAAATTTTTTTTCTCCTCTTAAGTTTTGTAGCCAGCGTTATTGCACTAAATGGATTGTGAGCACTTTACTTTTCCAGGGAGCTGGAGTTGCAGATCTTTTTGTTGTAAGTAAAAAATCTTCAAAAAATTCATTAAATCAATGTATTTGATTTTAATGTTTGTCTCCATTTCCCTCTGTAAATAATATCAACTACGTTTATGTAGTTATAAAACTATTGCTATGCCTGTTTGCCTTGCCCAATGGACTCTGTGTTACATTTTTCTATTTTATGGGATATGGACTTTATTTTGCATAAGTATTTATGTAGTGGTACATACACAGGACTTTTAAGTCAACATCAGTGTGTGTTAATTTGGGGCTTTGAGCAATACTAGTGGTGTCTGGGAAAAAAACCAGAGCCTGTCACCATCATGCAGAGTTAAAAGTTGCACCAAATCCTTAGAAATAACTTTAAAAAGAGGCATTGTTTACTTGCTTATTCTTTTCCTTTGTCAGACATTTTGTATTTTACAGAAATTACTGTATATGGTCACTGGTGAACTGTGAGCTGCAACGTGATGTTTCCCTTCTGGAATCCAAAGGCTTCAAATATTCTGTCTAAATTTGCAAGTTACTGATTGAAAAAAAGATGCATGAGTTTAGGCAGGAAAATGATTTTATGCTGTGCTGTTTTTCAGTGATGCCTAAGGTTAATTTTGATTAAGTCCATGTCATTAAAGGTTGCTTCATTGCAATTATTTGTGATGTTTGTAAATGTATTTATTACACTTGTACAGAAGCAGGGAAAATGGGGAGAGGGATGGGGAAAAGACCTAACTGGTTTTCCAATGTTTGTAATTAAGCTACCTGTAACCATTTCAGCATGTCTGCAGCTCACTCATCCTCTGCTGTGTCACTCAGAAAAACCTCATGGTTTCAGAACTTCTGCTGTTCTTTGGTTGGAAAAATAAATCTTTTCAAGAATAAAATAGAATAAAATTTATATATATATATATATTATGTATCTAAGTATATATAAGGTATATTGGGAAATATTTAAGTGGTCTCTAGACAATTTATTTTCTACAAATGAGTAATTAAGCATCTTAATTATCTCTATAGGAGATACACTTTATTATAAAAAGAATATGTGTAAAAGGTAGCTTTCTTAATGTGTTCTCCCTCCCTCAGAGGCTGGTTACACTAACAGCTTTATTGAGATGCAACACTGGAAACTTGTCTTTGCCTGACATTTGTAGAATCATTTGAGTGTTGCACAAGGGAAACCCCAGAAAGCTTAGGGGTGCATCTAAGGTAGGAGAGACTTTGGTGGGTTTCTTGTCTCATGGAACAGGGTCAAATATGGGATTGAACAGTATGAGTCGTGACTCACTCCCCCAGTCCCTCTTGACATGAGACTGAAATCTTTCTCTTCTGCTTTTAAATGAACAAACAGGCCCAGAACCTCTGGAGAAAGTAAACAGAAAACCAGCTGCACTTCTATCTGCATCTGTCTGTGCCAGGCCTGCCTGAACCACTGGGCTGCTCTGTTACAGTAAATCACAGCCAGGAGTCAGAACTCTGAGCAGTGGAGCAGACAGAGGATGTGCCTCTGCTGCAGGCAGAGCACCTGGGGAACCTCCTCCTGAACGCTCCTGCAGCTGCCCCGGAGCAGCAGAGCCTCTGCTCTGCACCACACGCGGCACCAGTGAACTCTGACTGAGAGGAGTCTGGAGAAAGCAGCAATGGACGGTGCAGAGTGCAGAGGTAACATTTTAATGGGGCCAGATGCACTGACAGGGCAGGAGAGTCCTCGGCTCCGGGAAGGCCGGAGCAGTGCCGGGGCCGGAGCAGTGCCGGGGCCGGAGCAGTGCCGGGCCGGAGCAGTGCCGGGCCGGAGCAGTGCCGGGGCCGGAGCAGTGCCGGGCCGCTCGGGACCCTCCCGGCCGGGCCGTGTCAGGGCGCGGTGCCGGTGCCGGGCTCGGCCGAGCCGTCCGCAGGGGCAGCCTGGGGCTGCTGTTCGCGCTGTCGCCGCCGGCGCAGCCTCTCGGCGCCGGTCACCGTCATGGGGTGGAGCGGCAGGAACCCCGCCAGCCCTGCCCGGTGAGACGCGGTGAGAGCGGGAGCGAGCCCGGCCCCTCCGTCCCCCCTCCC
>VYZP01074330.1:8845-27338 GCA_013400635.1 Hypocryptadius cinnamomeus
CTTGGGTTTTTTAACTTATTCCTTAATATGTTCATTTAACTGTCTTAATTTTGTTTTGAGTATGTGCTTTTATGTTTATATTTTTGCTCAGTGTGCAGCCTTTCAATTCATTTTAATGGAAATTAAATGTGCACAGTCAAAATAAAATTGCAATACCAATCTGGAAGTGCCTAAAAACAAGCAAGGTGTTAACAGCCTTTTCAGCACCAAGCATGTTTTCATGTTAATAAATTGGCTACAAGAAAAAATCCCATTTCAAGGGAGTCACACTGTCAAACAATTAAATCACAGCATAACATATTAAAGCTGATTCACAATGATGGGAAAACTTCTATCAGTTTTTCTAGCAACTTTGGTAGTATAAAAACAGCAAGTAAAGGAGCATCTCAGTCTCTCTCATTTCCTGTTAGCAATCAAGTCCAGAGTGTTCAAACAGAAGGCTAGATATATATACCTTTGCAGTAGTAAAGCTGTTTTTTTTTACTGTTGACAAAAGAGCAAATATTGTGACTGTTATGAGATTTAAAAGAAAATCTCCAAAGATGTACTTAATTTGAAGGAAATGACACTGACTCATAGTGATACTTTGAAAAAAATAATGGCCATGTAATGTGATTTTAATGTGCAAAATTCAATGAAAGATGAAGGTGAAACGGCCAAAAAAAGGTAATGGAAATGAAATTTAAATGATTATTGCTTTTGCAGCAATTCTTGCTAGTAGAAAATTTTTATTAGGCATAATTAGTTTCAATTAAATATTTGTCCTCTATAATGCTTACAAAATTTGCAGGCGTTTTTTACAGCTTTTATAGAAGGATTTTAAAAATCACACTGCACACAGCATGCATAGAGATGTATCTTGAATTATCCCTTCTGTGTCTACTTGAGGAAGGGCAAATGTGTCTGGATCCCATCAAGAACGCAGAGCATGACTTTCTGGTTTTGTTGCCTGATCCCTAAAGCCCTGGTGCAATTGAAAGTACCTAGAATACCAGGCAAAATGGAGCCTAAAGAACTGATGCTGCTACGTATTAGACCTTTTGTTCCCCCCTCTTGATGTGATTTTAATTCCATCAACTCATTCTTCTGGGGAGAGAGACTTTTGAAATAGGAGCTGGGCAAAATATTTTGCTGAGTCCTCTGTCCTGCTGCACATGGAGAGAGGAGTTGGTTAAGGAGAAGAAGAAACATTGTCTCATGCACCATAGTTACAGGGTATGATTTTTTAATTGTTGGGAACTTGTAACATAGTACAGCTGTACTAAAAAATTTTACATCCCAAAACTATGAGTATTCTTCATAATTTTCCAATTATGATGATATTAAAACATTGATATGTAATTATATCTGTGTTTTGTCACTGGCAATGTTGACCCTAATGGTACATTATCCCAGTAAATTACCATGAAATGCCAATTCACAGTACTCCCTTTTCAAAAAGGTTTGCACATATTGCATTATTCATAAAATGTATTGTGAAAAACAGCTAAACCTGGGTTAAGCTGTTGGCTCAATACAGCATAAATACATAAAAATGTCAAAGTCCTGGAAAATTTGATTTATGTTTTGCACCTCAGGCAAATACCAGCTAAACATATAGTTTTCAGATTTTTGTCTTTTTCTGCAGGGAATATTTTTTTAGTTGCTAAGGAACTACTTTCTGAGAATATATGGCACTGATGAAGATTTAGCTAGTTCTTATTAGCTCATAAAAGCAATCATGTTATTTTGGTCCTTGTGCTGCAGTGGGAATCTTGGAAACTAGTTAATTTTATTTAAGCAATTACATTGCCAGTTCTATGAAATCTGCACATATTTTTGCAAGAAGAAGGTAGAAATCTGAAATAAGTATCACAAATTTTAATATTTATGAAAGCCTTGAAATTGGTGAGGGTTTACATTTACAAAAAGGTGTTGTGATTCTGTTAAAAAACAGTTGATTTTTAATAATCTACCTACTAAAATCCTTGCTCCAATAAATCAACCAAGTTCATTTTCTGCGTTTCTCTTTCTGAAAATAGCTGCATCTTAAGACAGGGCTGGGAGAGACTCTCCTGGGGCTTCCCTGCATCCTGGGGACTGTGCTGGGCACTGTGGGGCCATGGCCAGGGGTCTTCCTCAGCTCACCTCTGCTGGGGGTACAGCCCTGCACCCAGGCTCACCTACCACCTCTTTTCTGGGGAGAGAAACTGAGAGATGAATGAGGGGTGGCAGGTAGAAATATATGAACCTGTGAATGTACTAGGCAGGTCAATTTAAAATTACTTTTCCTATAATACACCAACTGGGGCACAAATATGGTTAGATGGAAAAGGAATATTTTTTTTTTACATTGTGTACATAAATCCTGAAACTCCTTGTCCTAGGATAATAGCTTGAAATATAATCCAGAAAATATCTTAAACAAAAAGGCAGGGATACGGTTTTTGACACTGCATGTTTGAGTAGTTTTTTAAAGATAGAGGGAACAATATTAAGAGAACTATGATTTCAGCTTGCTTTATCATTTTCCTAAGCAATTGCAGTTGGCCACTTGTAGTCACACAACTGCTGTGGTCTGCTCAGTATGTTGTTCCTTATGTTCCTACTGTGAGATGACGCTGAAAAGCTAAACATTTAAATATTTCCCCATAATTTTCTATAAAAAGACCAACTATAGTCAAATGGTTTTTTGACATTAGTAAAAAGTGAGGAGAGGGAAAATGTCATCCTCTTGAATGGAGAAGGGAAGGAGTACTTAGATAATTCACATATCAGCTATATTAAGACAGACCCCAAACGACACGTAAATAAACTGACATAAATAGAAGATAACTGGATTAAGGGGATAAGGTTAGATATTGGAACAAAACTCTTAACATTAGAAGAACAAATTGATTAGAGTGGTTCACCAGTACCACTGGTGGCAATAAGAGGCCACCATGCCTGGAGGACTTAGAATAGCTTAGATAAACATCTGTCAGCACCAACACTGGTACAGTGGTTGTTTGTGCATTAGGGCAAGAAGCTGTGTTGATCAATCACCCTGTAGTCTTTAAAATATGAAAAGCTAGTAAGTGTAATTTTTGTAGAATGACAGCAAACTCCATACAAATCCATCGTATAAAACATGAGTAAACTTTAAAAAAAAATCAAAATATGAACAGCAGTCAAATTTTTACTTTTTTTTTTTTCTTCACACAAATTAAGACATACAAGATGAACCATAGATGTATTTTATTCCCCAAAACGTTTCAGCTAAAAGTATAATTAGGGGAGCTAAATAATCTCTGAAGTCCTTTACAAGTGTGTGACTCTGTAAACAATGTCCCCAGTACCTGAATATTTGATGGAGGTACATGTCAAATCCAGCAGAGAATGCAGCCAACCCCTAATGCTTTTGTGACTCCCATTCTCCATTAACTATAAAATGAGACAGAATTAATGGCATTTAGAGCTTTGGCATGCAGGTACATCTAAGGCTTTCACACAGGGAACCTGTGAGGAATACTATGGGTTGATCTGCAGCTTTTTTCATGGATAGTTAGAGGGGTCTTGATTTGGATACATTAGATAGCTTGAACAGAATAATTTTTTTTGAAAGAGAAGAAAATCTGTGGGCATTAATATTTATGTTGTATTATGACCATTTTGTTAGTAATTTAAAGCACACAAATTGCATAGGCCTCTGATGAAATGGAAGGAATAACTTAGTCAAGGTTATTTAGTAAGCATACCCACTGAAAAGTTGTATTCTCAATAAAATTGCAATGTGCAGAGAGCTTGCAAAAAGAAAAAGGCAAGCAAAAAGAAAAAGCTAATAGGCAAAAGTGAGAACACTCAGGTAGATCTTGTTGGAAAAAAAATTCCATTAATATTAATGGTAAAAGAATTTCTTTTAGCAACCAAGTCCAGTGTTGTGTATGTGAGATGCGAAACAAAAATTCCTATTGGGAATATAAAGAAAAGCTCCTAGAAAATAAGACTACCTCTTTTCCCTTTTATTGAAGTTACACTTTATTTCAACCAATCTATATGTGTTGTTACCAGGTTCAATTCATAAAATGATGATGACGATACACATCAACTTTATAAAGGGCAGTTATGAGCTTGTGATTTTGCCAACTGAGAGTTTGTGCCACTTCTGAGCTCAGTGCTGGTGTTACTAATATGCTGTTCCCATCATAGTATAATTCACAGTCCCTTCTAAAGAAGAAAAAAAGTAGGTTTTACAAGAGATACAAGCAGAAGAGCGCATAAAATTTCTGGAAAGAGAGTTTTGCAAAGGCTTTTAGAAAATTTTGCTGCGTGGCAATGTGGCCTCCAAAAGTCCTGTCCCAATTTTTCTCTCAGCAAGTTAGAAATTGTTCCCAAACTTCACTCTCTCCTGCACCCGTCTGGGCTCCTTGGGGCAGAAATATGTGGGATGGGATATGTGGGATCCATTAAATACCCACACTTGGAAGATTTCCCTCTTAGCCATATCCAGTGTTTGTTTGGTTTTTATACCATGTTTTATACCTTGTTTTTATATCATACTCAAAAAACCAGATAATGGAAAACCTGATAGTTTGACAGTTATGTTTTCATTTTAGATTCACATCCCTTAAGCTACATTTGGGACTATTAAGTAAAATTTTCACATTCAACTCAAAGACTAAACCAGCAGGCATTCTGGAATATAAAGTGAGTAGCATACTCCATAGCAAAAACAAATGCTTTCATAATGATTTACGTGTTTACAATGTAACAGCGGCTAATGTGCAGTAAAGTCAAATCTCAGTAAAAATGAGTTAATTAAACCTGATTTTAATGCTGAGAAGAAGAAATAAGCATCATGCATGGCTGATATAAATATTAATTGTCACCAAGATGACATATAAAAGTGTAATATTCTGTTATAATAATGAAGCAAACCCTGAAATAGCAGCCTGCTGTTCACCACTGCATACACACTGTCTATACACTGTCAGGGCATGAGAGAGAGCTGCAGATCTTGTAAATAAGTTCTTATTAACTAGGGAAAAAGACCCCTTTTCAATTTCACAATTCTAGAATACGTCATAGTACTGAAAATGCCTTTGTAATCTACTCTCTGTGTATTTGCTTGTGCATGTGTGGAATGAAAGAAACCAATTTCTCAGCATCTGTATTAAGCCACAAACTTACGGTCCAGTTTTTTTGATAATGAGATAAAAGGACCATCGAGAAAAAAAGGTTTCTAGAGAAAACATAAATATTAAATAATTAATTGGTCTTTTCTATCAGACAAATCTTTCTGTGACATAACATCAAGTGAGGGACACATTCTGTGCATTTGTCCTCTTGCAATTTAATTCATATGTCTTTTCATTCAGAATGCCAAAATCAGTAATTTTAGAATGTTGCTGAAAAACAAGAACATTACAAAGTTAGCTTCAGAGTTTCACTGCTTATCTTTATCTGACACAAGTTGTTATTGGTCATTTAAAAACCATAGCATGTCTTTGGACCGGTGCAGTGATCTGCTTGCATGCCTAATGCCATGGGATGCTGGGCTAAATGCAAACCACATGCTCTCTCTGTAAGACATAGGGAAAGGCTTTTTCTTTTATTGCTCTATACACTTATTTAAATACTCTTGCTCTGCTTCTCAGCTGGTGTAAATTGAAGTTTTGTTGAAGTCAACTTAGTGAATTAGTGAAGCTCTACCAACTCATAACTGCCCATGATTATGTTTCTAAAATATTTACCAAATTATTGCACCAGCTTTGAAATTCTAGATGTGGTAGGAATGCCATACATCAAATGTAGTAGACCAACTTATTTTCAGAGCAGTTCTACTGATTTCTGAGGGCCTGCTTGAAGAATGAAGTATTACTCTATGTGAATAAGATAGTCCTGATTCAACTCTTAAGCCATTTGGATAAAAACATGAGTACATGTCTGAAAAGAAAAAAAACATATAAATTCTTGGCAATTTGGATTCCTTTACTGATGAACTCCTGATCCATGCCACTGGTGGATTCTCATGTGCAAATGAAAATATCAGGTAGGTGATTAAACAGACTTTGTTATGGTGTAGCTCCACAAAACAAATGATGTTCCTGCAATTGCATTCCTTAGAGGGTGATTCTTATCCTATTGAAAGTATTAGCTGTGTCTTTGATACACTAATTTCTTCTGCGAACACGTCCAAATTATTGTTGCATGATGGATCCTCTGTATAGTATAATTTTAATCACTTGTCTTCCCAGTGAATGCGAATATAAAATGTTAAACTGATCATAAAAAGCATTTGCTGATAAGGTTTGTTTTAATATTTATAGGTAAAAATCTATTTTTGTTAATCAATCTAATGAAAAATCACACTTTATTAGATCTGATGGAATGAAAAAAATCTACTGGAGTGTTTTAAGATAGAAAGATTCTAATAAACTACATTCAGATAGGTTTTTTCTTAACAAGACAATCTAATACATACACATTATCAGTAGGTTTTTTTTTTTTTTGGTTAATATTCTCTGGCTTCTTGCTTTTAACATCATTCCATCTATGAGGGTTTTTTTGCTGGGCTTGGGGTCCAGATAGAATTTGCTTAGACCTTTTGATAAGTCAGGGGTTAGTGAAGTACAGCTTTGCTGCTTTTCAGTTCTGCCAGAAAAGACTCTTTTTTTTCCTAGGTGCTTCATTAGACTGTGACTTGTGCAGATTTACAAAGGTGTGTGTGTGACTTTCATCAACAGAGCACACAAACACACAAAGTCTATAACATTGATGAGACTGGAATGAGGAAATAAGTACAGGGAACAGAAATACATCTGGATGGCTCCTACATTAGACATCTGAATGACAATAAATATATGATTACAGCAGTAGGAAAAGAAAGTGGAGTATGGGTGAGAAAAATCTGGAGGCAAAGAATTAGCTTTTAATGCACCAGTCTGTCAAATCATGTCTCCTCTGCAATATTTTCCCTCTTCTTAACCATGTGACAAAGATACAGAGTTGCCTTCATCTAATACTGAAATTTGTTAAGTTAAGGATATTAGTGTCGTTTGATAAGGATATCTCTGTACCCCCTCCTCCATGCACTCCTCAGCACTATCCTCTCCCTCACCCCCCCACTCCCCTCCTGGTTTCAAAGCTTAATTCACTGTACAGCTTTTACCCAACACCTTTTCCAACCAAGCCTGGCTTCTGGAGGCAGATGAAAAGCAGCAGCACACACATACAAGCAAGTGTAATGGGCTTGCCAAAAAGTTGGTTGAAAATAACTAAACTTTGAAGTTGAAGGCACTAGTGCTGGTGTGATTTTGCAGCTCAGGCTCACAGCTAGTCTCACTCTTTGTAAGTTCAAAGGCTACTAAAGAGAGAAGGTTTCTGTGAAAAGTAAACACAGTGCAGATATACTGTCTAGTTGACCTATGGTCAAAGACAATCAATGTGTGGCTTTTTTTCCTTTCAGTTTCTTTCTTTTCTAACAGCAGCAAAATAAAAGGTTTCAGATATGCAAATATTTTAGTTTTGTATATTCTTAGATTAATCAAGAAGGCCTTCTCTGATAGACATGAAAGATACATAATAATGAAATAGTAGCAATAAAAATGTTTGTCCTGTCATCTGTTTCAAATATTAAATATTTGAGAACAAACTGCTCTGAATAAATATAATAAGCAAGGGGTTAAGTTGGAGTTCTTGGGACTAAGGGATCCTGGAAATGACAATCTCAGTTACTTCAGTTACAGAATATAAACATTCACAAGGAGGTACAGGAACAAACAGGATTCTGTGTGCCAGTGATGCGTTGCTGTTCATTGTACTTTCAGAAATCCCTTTTCAAATGCTGATAAGCTGCAGTCTGCTGCTATTGCTCATGGCATTGGCAGTGCTACACACCAATTACCTGTCAAAGGTATTTTCAAAGAAAATGTGCAGCTTCTTGATTTTTGGCTTTATTCCTCCTACAAGCCAGAAAAAAGAAAGTAATATCAGGGTATGTCTGAACCAAAATGTTTTTTTTTTTTTCAAACAAAGAAAGATCATATTTGTTATTTCTCACATTGAACAGAAAGTTTAACTGTTCTTGCTGGAAATGTTTAATCTGCAGCATTTGTACAGGGAGCCAAATGGTTAGAGCATTTTTTGGCATCTCCCCCACTCCCAAGGAGACACTGGGGACCTGTGCCTCTCCCATGCAGCTGGGTGACAGTAGTATCCTGTCTCTCCTCTTCACTGCTTTAGAAATCTGACCACGGAGAAAAAAATCTGAGCCAAGACTGACAATGTAGTTAACATAAAATGATTATTTGTATTATTGAAGTCAGCTGAAGTCACATTTTTGGATACCATGGCATTCACCAAAAATGCTGTGCCTGGCTCTAACTGTCCTGCAGCTGTCACAACTGTTGGTAGCATTTGGCTGTAGAGACAAAGGACCATTCACTTGCCTGTTGCTGTGATGCCCACTTACAATGACAGCAGAAATCAGCCAAGAACAGACTGAGTGTTTAGGTACCACCAGCATATTCCTCTGGATGCTTCAATTGGACAGAGAAAGACAACATCTCACAGCATGATGGGTGAACAGCCACTGACTTGTGCTGGGTTTACTCCAGCCTCTGCAATGGTGACCATCTTCTGGAAAGAGGGGAAAGAAACAATGATGGCCCAATATGCTCAGCTTCTATTCAGGCTGGACAGATAGAGGTGGAATAATTTCGGTTCTCTACTTCCTTCCAGTTCTGCATGTGCAAAACAGCTAATCATAACTTAAGACATATTATTGAGCCAGGAGGAGAACAAATTAGATTGTTGACATTAGGATCCTAAAGCTGAATTTTGTAAAATTTTCCTATGTATGTAATTAATATGCCTCCTGAGGAAGTGCAGCTGGAAATTTCTACATGGAAAACTCTGTTTAAGACACACAGAGCTATGATATGCTAATCTAATTCAGGATTTAAAACTGAAATATAGATAAATTGATAATTATAGCTGTATAAATAACACAGCTTTAATTGTGTGTGAATGTCCTAACTGGCATGTGAGATGCAGACTACTGCCAATTTTTAATTTCCAGTAGAATCAGCTACAGCTATGATTCCTACTGTGAAAATTTGTGTGTTACTGAATATGTATTTTTAATGAACCCAGTAGTCATTCAGTCAGCAAAAATATCAGAAGCTTAATCCTGTTGTTTGAGGTTTGTGAAGAACTAAGTTTGGCATCCTGCTTGTTATATTAAAGGAAACAACTGAGAGTTTGGAAACATTTGTCTGTTCACCATATGACAATTTGGTGGTTTCTGCCTTTTTAGACAGATAATATGGCAAAAGCCCCAATTCTGGTACCAGACCAATCTGGCTGAATGTGCCTGGTCAAAGAGACTTCGAAGTGCTCAGTGTACCTCTGATTAATGCGCTCAGTACAGCACAAAGTTACTGCTAAATGGCTGCACTTTGACTTGTTTTCAGACTTCTAGCAGTATATTTTGATATGAATCAGTCCTTGAATAGGTCTGTAATAAAAATTGGGGGTAAACATATTGTCACATGCAAATTAGATGCCTCTTTCCATATGCTTAGTGCCATGTTGAGATAGACAGTTTTGGAAATCCCAATAACTGTGCTTCGATTTGTGTACCTGATTTTACATATATTGCCCAAAAATGAAGGAAAAAAAAGACAACATAGATACTCAGGAACGAATTTTTTTAGCAGAATACCTTGAATAAGTTCTGCTCTTAGCAGACTACATGGATTTGCATCACACTGTGCTCTTAGGGAAGTCTACCATCTATGGTGGCTGTTATCTAGCTCAAAAATGGTCAGTCATCTGATTTCTCAGAGGCACACACCCCAGTATTCTTGAGGCTGGGGTGCCCAAGGCCTGTATGATGTCTTCTGATGAGCTGAGGAGAAAGAAGTTCTGGGACTGGTGCACAGGCAGGGAATGACAGTGTAACCTCAGGGACTCATCTCTATTTTGGCAGGTTGGCAGCTGGATGTGAACTAGGTTCTAGAGCACCCAGCCTCTCTAGTCAGAACTGTCTTTTTTCTTGCCATGTCTAGCAACCTTGGACTGTTACATCTCTTTTGCTGCTTGCTTGGGGTACTTTTCTCACAGGAGCTGCACCTGAACTGCCTCACTGTGGCTCCATTTCTTTAAGGTTCAGTTTACTCTAGGACTACATTATATACTCCAGGGACCCCAAGATTATGGTGAACATTCCATTCTTCCTTCTGCTGCTGTTTTGCCAGCCCTTTTCACTTGTATTAGCATTATTTTGCCTTATAACTGGGTATTTTTAGATGATTTTTTTTTTTTGCCTCATTTGGATATTAATTGGATTTAGAGAGAGAGATGTTACAGCAAAAACATTTTATATTAGCTAGCTATTAATGAGGTTTCTTTGCTGAGTTAGTTACAAAATTTTTTATGAAGAACCCAGACTACAGCAGGAGAAAGGAACAGAAGCACAAGTGACATAGGTACAGGAATAAAGTGTTAGTGCCCCATAAAAAAGAAATACCTCCTGGAAACTAAAAGGGAAATCATGAAGCTTCAGAGTAAAGGAAATTGTACCAGATTTCCTGAAACATGGCATTTTGTTTATACTGCAGGAAGATGTGAAGTACTTTTTGACCTTAAAGTCTGCTTCTGAAGCAGCTATATAACAATGTCATCGTAAACGGCCCTCTTCATTCACTGCTAATGACTTTCTTATCAAAATTGTGCAGTTTACAATCCAGAGGATGATTTTTGTAGTTGCTTGCACTCCTAACTGCTCTTGGCATCTAGGAATTGAGCTGCTTTTTGTGCCTTTTACATTACTACCAGTAATAAAAAACCTGCAATTCGACACAGCAAAATTCATTCCACTCTGGGAGCCCTTTGCAGTGCTAACTGAGGGAAAAGTCTTGGTTTTATCAGAAAGTTGATAGGACTCTGAGGCTTAGAGGGTACTCATGTGTAAGAATGTGATACTTAAGAACTTTCTTGTTTTAAAATATTTGCATTACCTTTATTTTCCTTCTGTTTATAATTTCTCAGTCGCTTATTTAAGATAAGTGCCTTCCTTGGAAAGGAAAATATTGATATCGTCCTAAGCAATAATCCTGCAGCCTCTGGATGAAGGAGGCTTTATAGCAGAAGTCTTTACTGTGTGTTGGCTATTTTGTACCAGCTGTTTCTACTTAGGAACTGTTGTACTTTCATGCATGAAAGCTGTGTCCTGGATTCAGGACATTACTTGTGTTTCAGTTTCTGAGAAGGAACTTGGGAGGCAGGTATCGTTTAAAACAAATATTCTGTGAATATACATCAAATTCATTTATTCAAACGTACGTGTAAGGGTTCCTTTCACAGTAAAGCCACTTAGCTTCATATGGAAAATACTTTCAACATAAGACCTCTGGTGTTTCCTTGTCTGAGTACATATTCTAAGGACTTAGAAGTTGTATAGGAGATATATGGTTGGGAATTAGCAACATAGCTTCACTCCAGGGAGTAAGGAGACACCCAGCCTGGCTTTGCAGCACATCAGCCTGGCCTATATATTGCAATATCCACCTAGATCTAGAGAGCATTTCTTCTGACAGAATGGAAGGACAAACCACTCCCACTGCAAGAATGGAGCAGAGCTACCACAAGAATTATTATGACTGCAGCATTGCTGGGCAATATTGCTATGTAATATGGCTTTTTTTGTTTTTTAGGGGTCTTCCCGGCATCCCATAATTCTGTGCATCATTTTTATGATTCCCATGCTCCAGGAGACACTGTAGTCTTTCAGCAATGGTAAGCTTTGCTCTCTCCCTGCATTCTCACTATGTTATACCTGCAATAAAATGCCATCAGAATGTCTGCAGTGACCTGCCTTATAAGCAGATAAAACATATTTTGCAAACAAGGCTAATGACTTCAGCAGTTGAGGACTAATTGTTCCTAGCTTTTCTGTAAGTTGTCTGATAAACAGGAGTAGACAAAATGCTTTAGAATTATCCAAGGTATGCAAATAAATACACTAATGATATCCTCATATGTCCCACACATTTATTGGAAGAGCATTGTCTGATGGCTTTGATAACCTTCTCATTTCATGATATAGAAATTGATATTACTAAATGTTTCTGTTGTTTGTGCAGTTATAAATCTCAACTAGATAAAAATTCTTGTATGTTGTCAATGGAAAATAATTCTCTTTTGCATATCTTGAACTATTTATGAAGTCTAAATGTAATGGAAGACATGAATATACATATTGCTATTGTTCTCTGACCTTGCTCACAATGTGTTCTTTGCTTTACAACATATCAGGAAGATAAAGACAATACATAAACACAATATATAAACACAAAGTGGTTTTTTATATGTATGTGTATATATATGCATATATATGTATACACACACACACATATATATGTATGTATGTATGTATATATGTATATGTACTCATTGTGAAATTTGTCCAGTAGTAGCTTGTAAAATTTAATAGTAAATAGTTCCCTTTCTTACCTGAGCAAAACTAACATTTGGTGTGTGTGTATGAGGAAAGACAATGTGAACTTCTGTTCTATCTGCCAATATTAAAGTTTTTCTCTATCACTGAAAGAAAATTCACTCTCTTTGAAAACAAAAAAATGGATTTCACTGTGAGTGAAACTATTATTTCTAGTTAAAGCGAGTACTTCAGAAATATAATTTGTGTTTGAAAGGTGTAGTAAGAATTTTTTTCTAAAGTCTCTCCCTCTGGTTTAATTGTGATACTGGCTAGATTTCTCTGTCCAGTTTCTGATCATGTTTTCATACATAGATGTATCTCCTGTCATAGATTTATATTGACTATTCTGCTGGCTGGTAAAGGTTGTGTTTGCTTTTACATACTGGGAGGCGATGGCCTGAAATGATGCTTGGTGTAATGGGTTCCCTACGTTAGAGTCAAGTACCAGAGGCAGTTTTAAGTGTCTGAACCATAAAGACCTTATTCTTCAGAATACTTGAGGAGTAGAGTTGGAAAAGATAATGTGATGCATATATAACACCTGTCGTTTTGAGGAATGTGAAAGTGCTTTAGAAACTAGTACAGGTCTTGACTTTGATTTACAGTCTATGAAATGTCGTTTTCTCAGGGCAGGAATTTGGAGGGAAAAAATAACTGTTTAACAATGCACAGCATTGTTAGACAATGTTTAAGGAAATAATTAAGGTGCACATAATTAAATGTGTGCTGTACTGGCTCAAATCAATATGAACAAGACCATTTTTAATCATCATTTTTTTGGCTGGTTGTCCTTTTTATTGTTCCATTTTGATTTTGCAAATGCCCCAGATGAAGTGAGGATAAACCAAACTAATTCCTGAAATGTAGTAATAAGGGACCTACTCATTATTTTGGGCCTGTCTCAACACCATAAAGCTTTGGAATATCCTGAGACCTGTTGCCATAGTTGCACATTTCTCAGTAAGGTTCAAGGAAGGTGACTGCATGCCCTTTACCACAGACATATGCATTTGGACTGTGATGCTGTAGAGATTTCTGTTCATCTGTGCTGCTCATCCCTGGCCATCAGTAAAACTTACATGCATTTATGCCACTGGATGTTAAAATCTGCTGGAGATGAGCTAAGCCATTTGCCCAGACTGTGACCTTGAGTATACAAGGACTTCTAACCCCTCTTAGACACTGCTGTTTACTTGTTCTGTTTTTGACAACCAGATAGAAAATTGCTCCGTTGTACTGCTGAAGAACGGATTGGTTTCAAATTACTCTGAAAGGAAGCCAACAGAACAGCTAACACCATGGGGCCAAGTTTTTAATGGCCTTCAGTCTGGCTCTTAAGTTTGTGTTCTCAGGTTTGCACTCTCAATCAATTGTAGAAAAAAGTAATTTCAGGCCCAATTAGATGTGACTTGCCATCTACCAGGTTCAGAGAAAACTGAATATATTTATGATTGAAAGGACAGTGGAAAAAATAGGCAGCACTTGAACTTCCCCTAGTGCAATTGGTTTTATTGTTCTTTCACTCAGGTTGTGTGGTCTTTTCAAGTTACAACAGCACTGCATGCTGGTTGCAACACTCGTCACTGCCTCTTTAACCATGGGAAGCATCAATATATAATTTAGTAATGGAGCAAACTTTGTCAGAGATTGAGTGTTCCAGAAACTTCCCTGTCTGACCATCCAGGAGCAACTCTGTCAGTCACTCTCTACCGTCTGAGCTGGGAATGAAGCCCTTTCACTGCAACACAACCCACACTCACACAGTCAGACCAGGTTTTCTCACTGGCTTGACCCCAGGGTTTCCATAGCAGAGTCTCAGACATCAGGATCCTGTAAATAATTTAATCATGGTGCAACAACAGAATAAGCACTTGAGCTGGTGCCTCTGAGGAGGGACCCTGAACAAAGAAATCCCTGGACTTTTGTACCCTCTCAGTCTAAGCATGGGAAAATCTGAGGGTCCTCAGCTCCTGCCGTGTCCCTGAGTGTTCAGTCCCCTGGCTGGCACCACAGGTCCCCGTGCCCTTTGCTGTGCAAAGGTTGTTCCAGTTCACAGCCTCTTGTTTGGGGCTCTCACCCCTCAGAGCTCAGTCTGGAGCTGGCCCTGCAGCTGCTCACGGGGCTGCCAACACTGAGTGCATTCCCCAACATGAGCATGTTCCTTCCTTTTCTGTGTCTGGAGTTATACCATGGGTTGAAAACCAGGTGTTAGTGTCTCCAGGTAATCTGCCATTTACTTGAGCCAGGATTTCAATTCCAGTGAGTGTAGATGGGGAAAAATGTTGGGTGTGTCACAAAAAATTCAGTATCAATTGTCAGAACAGCTGTTAGAATCCTGCATCATTCTGCAGGATGCTTCAGGAGTGGAACCAGAGAACAACATGCCAGCAAGAGAAACTATTTGGTCCAGAGTGCGACTAGTTTAGTTTCAGGATTTTGTGGTTCCCTGACAACAGCAAGATTAATTTTCTTGCCCTTTTCTGTGCATGTCAAGATCTTGCAGCCTCTTCCACTAGAAGAAGAGAAAAAGACTGAGCACAGAAGGAATTGAAAACAGCATGATTTTCAATACAGGCTTTCACCTAAAATAATTTTCCTTCTGGGGATCAATACTGTCCTAATTAAGGTCATCTTAAGGACTGATGTTCTTGGCAAATTTCCTTTTATAAAGACAGCTTTCTTAAATGCACTTTTTCATTAATCTGTTTTGTCATGATTACCAGTACTGAATTTATCACTTTCTATTATGAAAGCAACTATGGAAACTCATGCTTTCTGATAGAATAAGCATAAAAATAAAGCTAGTATACTCTACAAGTGATCAAGCTGACTCTCTCATATAGCAAAAAGTGCCTGGGAAGTGCTGTATGCATCTTCTTTTCTTGCCTTGACACACCATTGCTTATAGTGAGTCAATAGCTCATGTGAGGAAATGGTATTTTCTCAATATCAAGAAAAGGAAGTTGCAGTCTGCTGTTTTGCTGCTCCCCAGAAAATCATGTGAAAGTCATCCAGAAAAGATTTTACTGCATTGTACAGGCGTTGTTGAATTCTCTTTGGAACAGGTTGGCTTCAAATCATGCTGTCTTGATGGTTGCTGTGAAAAGAAAGACGTGTCTGAAACCTTGAAGGTAGAAATCACATACTTGGCTTTGTATTTCTACCCCTCATCTGTGGAAAGGGACAAATGTATAGAGCAGATATATATATATATATAAGGGACAACTTTGCATAGAGCAGATATATGCTCTCAGGACAGTTGGCTGCCTTCTTAAATTGCAGCATTTCAAAATGACTTGACACCAGTGGAGGAGGCTGCTTTCTCCCTGTCTTTCTCATAAAACTCAAATCAGAGGCTGCCCTCAGGAAATCTGACTACTGTTTTCTTAAAATACACCTAAATCTTTCATTATATGTGACATAAGGCATTTAATTTGTGAGAAATGTTCTTTGATTTGTTTTTTTGTTTTCTTCTGTAACTGTCAGTTTCTTAGGATTTATAGTAAATCAGCAAGCAAACAAAAGCATTTACTTTCTCAGAGAAACTTTTTTTTTCCGTTGGAGGAAATGTATCACCAACGTAACTGTAAAATGAAGAAAAAGGATATAGAGAGTAAAGTTAACCTTTGACACCTTTCTTTATGCTGGTGGTTCAAAAGGGTGTGATCTACATTTAATGCCTCCCTAATGTGCATAATGAGAGGTTTCTGTACCCTAATGTTCTATGTTTAAAGTCTTTCAGTCTGTCACGGTCATTATCTTAAAGCATACAAATCAAATGAGCTTCTTCTTTCATGGGGGTGTGATGTTTTTGCACAAGACAATGATTGCTCTCATATTCCCAGTGCAAAGTCTTAATTACAGCATCAGGAAACACTTCAAGTAGCCTATAAACATCTCTGCATCCTGAGTTTGGCAGGAGCTTTTTTGGCAGAGGTTGCTAGTGGCCTTACATTGATCACTTCAGTCCTGAGCTGCTATCTGACAGATGTGCTGGAGGGAACAGCATCAGGCTGTTCATGCTCCTGGTCTCTGTGGTAGGCTTTCATCTACCAGATGTGTGATGGAACTCACAATCTCTTTAAATCAGAAGAGCCTAATAAATAAAGATGAAGTTCCTCCAATCTCTGATTAGTTTACTATATAGGGGGAAGTAGAAAACAAGCATTTTTTGTGGTGATATTTAAGGTATTAAAGAATAGTTCAAAGCAGGCTTACATAAACACAAAGTAGATAAAATTTGGAGCTCTGTGGAACTCTCATGGGAAGGAAAAGAAATACTCTTCCTCTTGAATATAGCTCCCTTAGGTTGCTTTTGGTCAGTCCTGTACTGCAGCTGTAAAGGATTCTAGCTTCCCAGCTCCAAGATGCAATTACTGGCAGCTTA
Source organism: Hypocryptadius cinnamomeus (assembly GCA_013400635.1). Classification (NCBI taxonomy): domain Eukaryota; kingdom Metazoa; phylum Chordata; class Aves; order Passeriformes; family Zosteropidae; genus Hypocryptadius; species Hypocryptadius cinnamomeus. The sequence goes on from VYZP01074330.1 coordinate 25,696, forward strand.
AGAGCCACACATCACGTAGGACTGAGCCATGTCCCCATATCCAGGACACGTTAGGGGAATGCAGTTAACCCTGGCTCCCTAGACAATTTAGAAACAATCCTGTAATTGTATCTGGGGACAGGCAGGTTGGACTGGAGTTCCCTGACCCAGTTATAGTTGTAACTCTGACAAAGCTTAGCTCTCAAAGCAGGTTAATAAGCTAAAGGGACAGATTCATGGTATGTGCAGAGCATGAAAGTTTCTTTGAAGCTGTTCCACAGTGCTCTAACCCAAAGTTCAACAGGCACTGTGCCAGTCTCTCTGCTGTATCCCACGTGAACTTTACATTCATTTGCTTATTAGTGACATTCAGAATGCTTGATGTATTTTTCATCATTCTTGCAGACTTGTGGAATAATGTAAGTTATATAGTCCCTTTCTTTAGCAGAGAGGCTGCTTTTTCCAATTTTTAAAAACCATTTACAAAATCCTTTACTTTTACCAGTGAAGGCTATACTTTCTTTTGTAACAAATAAGTTCAGTTTTTCCTGTTTACTTATCTGTCTATTGCTCATTCCATTTAAATGGGGAAATGCTTCCCATGAGCAATTCCAATGAGTCAAAGCCAAATCTTTTGAAGATATGCCATGTTGAAGGAGAGGACCTAGGACTAATGTGTGGAATAGATCTGTCTGTAAAAGACTCAATCACCCCTATCATAAGAAAACATTTGGAATCTGCTTCAGGAACATTTCTATAAGTAGGTACATGTACGCTTAATATTTTGCAGTTGAGGAGAGCAGGTGTTGAATTTTCAAATTACAGGGCTCTAATGGTTCCTTAAAAGCACTATGTTTCCTTTAGTCTTCATCATGTGAAACTTCCAACTAGTCCTAGAATGGCACCTCAGGTCTCCTTAGGAAGAATTTGGGCTCCACTGGTGTTAATCAAGAGTTTTGCCATTGTCTTCAGTGTAACAATTACACACCTGCAGCTCAGTAGCCTGAGTTTAATGTCCCATATTTTCATGCAAAGCTTTGTGGAGATGTTAATGTCACTTCAGTGAATTGGAAACTTCTGGTTTCCAATTTTAAAAACTGTTAAATTCTTTAATAATATGGATTAATTTCATGTACTTAATAATATGTACTCATATAGTTAAAAGAAGTGAAAAGTGGGAAGACTAGAGACAGGTACTGGGTACTCAATGAAAATACTATGACTTGTACTAAAGATTTCCTAAGAACATGCTTAATTCCAGATGCTGTCATTGATATTGCACATTGCTAGTGAGAAACGAGGATAAATGGGCCTAAAGAAAAAGGCCAGCATGGTAAGAACGCCCTAAGGCATGTTTTGAATGAAAACTTGGGACACTGAGGTCATGAGTATACTTATAGTTGGTCTAACTTATGAGCTGTATTTAAACTGATATAGCTAGCTCGTGTATCAATTACAACAAAAATATGGGCTTTAGGGGACTGCCAAACCTCTGGATACATGGACCACTCATCTGTTTGGGCTAATGCACTGTAATTGCTATCTGAGCTAAGTAGGTTAAAGACAGATAGCATCTATGTAAGAGATTGCACTGTTGTGTGCAGATAGCTAAACCATCAAAAAATAACTGAGCGTGGTCTGGAAACAGCCCTGGAATGTTATAT
>VYZP01074332.1:0-27652 GCA_013400635.1 Hypocryptadius cinnamomeus
GTGATTGGTCATCAAGTGAAAACAGTCCACACGGACCAATGGAAGATGCACCTGTTGGATTCCACAGCAGCAGATAATTATTGTTTACATTTCTTTCCTGAGGCTTCTCAGCTTCTCAGGAGCAAATCCTGGCAAAAGGATTTTTCATAAAATATCATGGTGACATATATGTACACACAACTAATGCAACACGTACAAACAACTATGGTAAGCCCAAAATAGTCTTTTCACCAACTAAGAAAATTCCATATTTATCAGTGATGGCGATATTGCTGTAAGACCAATCTAATACCTAGAAAAAGATGTATTAAAAATAATGAGCCAAATTATAAAACAAGTATAATGGCTTTCAAAAAATCTGACTTGGTTGGTAAAGACAAATCAGGTGTAATTAAAACACATTATTCAATAGAATTAACATTTAAATTTGGAAAGCAGCTATGCTACCATGCCCATGAGTTATATTTGTCTTACATGGTTTAATAGATGAAGAGAAGCCCAAGCCTAATATTTAAAGCTCAAAAATAAAAACTAATCATACCTTTAATGGAGTTTAATTCACTGCTTCTAAATAGGTGCCAAATATATTCCAGCAGAGATAGCAACTGCCATGTATTTTATTATTAGCAATAATTATCTTTTTGGAAAGAAAATACATCAGCCAAGGACATTTCCTGAAATGTGCAGACATTTTCCTCTAACTCACCACACATTGCTATCAAGGCCTTCAATTCGTCTCGTATTTTTGTGTCTGAAGGGCATTGTCTGCAAGATCAAAACATACAGACAGAAGGGTTTTGTTGAGAAGGACAAAGTATGATATTGTTGGATTCAGCATGAAAATCCTCCTTCATGCTTTCTCAAATATACCATTGCCAGCTGAATTCAGTAATTACACAGAATTATAGACATGTTCTTTCATTAAAGCTTCCACAATAGCTTGAATTCAGACTGACAAGAAAATACACAAAAACGTCCTAAATTCTCATTCGTCATTATCTAAATCCACTAGAGCATCTCTAAAACAGTGCATGAAATATGAAATAGTTTTCTCTGTGGAGTTGAAGGAATACTTACTGCAGAGGTGGAATGTTTGATGGATCTGGAAAGCAAATCTGTTCTTAGCTTAATGCCACGGCAACAGAAGTTTCGTGAAGCAAGAAACATGCCTGCATAATAAATAAGTGACCTGAGAAACCTTACAGATTCTAGGAAGGAGTTTCTCCACACCACTAAGCAATTTTAAGATAAGATCCTCTCCTCTTCCCCCAGTGATTTTGTTTCAATTAAGTAAGTGCTACTAAATGATTACCTGGTCACAGATGTAAGCATAGAGGATGAAACTCTCTAATTGACAAGGCTGAAAAATGTTTCTGAGTGTCGTCTCAAAGGAAGGTTTCCTTTATTTGAAAACATTGATCTTTCTTTTCTTTGAATAATAGGTAAGACTAAATTCAATTCAAGCTTCAAAGTCTCTGTTAGAAAGCCTCTGAAAATATGTTTGTGTAATAAAAATTGCTATTAAAATTGCTAATGTAGAATAGAAAAAGAGACGAATTTTTTTAAAGTTACACATCTTTAAAACTTGTCTCCATTTCCAAGTGTTTCAAATCAGGTATGCTGAAATCAGGATAATTAAGATGACCAGTCACACTGGAGAAGGAGGCCTATGAACTTTATGTAACTACAATAAGTTTCGTCACAGTGACTTGGCAAACATTAAATATCTCCCACAGCTGAAAACAGCTAGAAAAGACACTTTGTGTAGAGTAACATCATTCACAGACTGGAGAAAATGCATCCTGTTAATTAATAACTATCAAAAAAGAAGTAAGAAGTGGTACTTCATGCAACTATTTCCAGAAGATACTTTAAAACATATATGTGAGACTACATTGCCACAATGACTGCAATGTGTTAGACACATGTAACCCACAAATCTAATGTCAGAAACACAGTAGCCACAGCAGTATAATTATTAACTTTGTTTTCCATCATTTACTCATTAAAGGGTATATAACTTCTGTTTCCCCCCGGCTTTGCTACCTGAGAAGAGGAAGAGAACAAAAAAAGAAAAAACTATACTACTTGTATTAGAAACAAAGGAATGCCATTGCTTCTTAAAACAATACCATGCGAGCCTCATGAACAGAAAGAAAAAAAATCAACAGCACAGTAAAAGATGATGTTTTCATTAAGAAGAATGCTTTTAGTCCAACAAGAAAGTGTCCTGTACACTTATTAACTAATAGAAAAGGACAGTCAAAGATGCCTCAATGCATAAGTTTTAAAAGTATGCTGATTTTGCCTTTCTCTTACTCCTGTGCTACAAACTCATTCTCACTTCTGAAATTAGGGTCTTTCTCACACACTACTGAGCTGTGGCCAACTCAATTAGACCTTCAAAATAGCCCCATAATCCCATTGCATTTAGCAATCTGCAAGTAAACGATTTATGTTCATTTACAAGAAGAAACTCTGCTAGTCTGAGGACTAATAAAAGTAAACAGCAAGAAAATCTTTGACACTAGTCAGCAGATACTCTTAAAGACACAGAAGAAATACATGTGCTTTAAAAAGACCAGAAAATCCATTTCAAGTGATTTCTAATAATACCACTTAGCATATTTAAGATTATCTTTGAGAATAACTATGCAAAATCAAAAATATTAAGGTCTGTATTGCTCCTCTTGTCTAAGGTTACAAAAACTACTTGTGTAACATACTGACGCTATCTTAAAACATAACCATGACATTGGTGCTATTCCCCAGGGTCAGAGCTAAGAAAGCACAACTCTTGCATCCCACTGTGAACACTTGCAGTTGTTAGTGCAGAGAGACAAACATGCCTATCTTCGCCTGTTTCATTTTGTATTGAGAAATATAAAACTTAAACAAAAAACATGCAAGCCTTACATGCAGAACTAACTTGCAAGTAAGAAAAATTACTGACAGTTGTAAATATTTCCAGCATTAGTGCCATGGTGCACCAAAAACCAGAAACATTATTTGACACAAGGCAATCACACAAAATCACCACACCGCATGAGCAGCAGCAGACCTGTGTTAACTGTGGTGTGGTCAATCTCTGCAAGTGCCTAAAATACCTAAAATATAAGAAAAAATTATATCCACCTTTATTACCACAGAAATGTAGAAACTGTGAAAACTTTATGAGGAACAAAATGGAAAAGACTTTGCTGAACAGCCTCAGTCAGAACGGGCACTGTCATGTAACACTTCTCCCACTGTTTCTATCTTTGTGACACTTTTCCAGTGAAAACTGAACAGCATTTGTTCAGACTCAAGAGACAAGACTACTGGGCATTAAATGAAAAAGACTCCTATAAAGTACTTTTATGACTTCTTTGATTTCTAAAAATGCCTTTTTTCTGATCTGTAACTCTGAGTACCTCCACTTAGACTTCAAGGATGTAAAGGGAAAGGCCCCCTTAATATAACCAGATACTCTCCCACACATTGATTTAAAAAATAAAAAAATTTTAAAAAGCAAGGCCTACTCCTAGTCTTTTTTTCCAAACACACACATTCCCAGTATAATTTTATATGACATGTTAAGACATACCACAGGCTTAAGAGAATTATTTCCTGTTACTTTTACGATGAATGCACTCTCAATTATTACCCCGTGTATGCTTTAGCACAGCCAAGTATGTGTAAGGCACATCAATAAGATGCTTTCTATTATCCTAAGCTGAGTTTTTATCATTGGGATACAAAGTTTCTTCCAGATCAGGGAAGTTACACCATGCCAGGCAGCTAGAGAAGTACTGCAAACCCCATTTCAACCCTCTCCAAAATTTGTATGGTTCTTCAAACACAGAAAATGCACTGATCTTTGTGGAGGAATTAAAAGGTAATATTAATTTCTTTCTTAGTCTTATTAATGTTTCTTTTTTCAATCTTGGAGTCAGACATCAGCATTTTGGCCAAGAGTCATATCTGCGAAACCCAGAAATTAAATTAGAAATTCTTTTCATCCCATTCTAATTTTCAGTGCTCTGAAGCATTCATGTAGTCAGTCCTCCCGGAATTCAGGCTTGCACATCCATAGAGAAAACAGGAAAATTAACATGTTAGAGAAAAGGGATAACAAATTACTACTCCTACAGCTTTCTATATTTTTAGAGGAGTGAGAAATAAGCAAGGCTACCAGAAAGATCAGTGCCATAAATGTTTTTACTGGGACTGGTAGCAACACTCTGGTTGCTAATTGGGTTGAAACTCAGGTTTGGTACTTAAACTAGACTGGAAGATATAATTGGACTTTGTCATGGGAAAGAGGTTAATACATCTGTGTACTAACAATCATTTAGTTCATGCTGTGCTTTTTAACTGTTCCAGCATAGTTACAATCTCTGAGTTGTAAGCTCTTCTGCTCCCTTCACAGCTGCCCAGCCTCCTGGTCATACTGTACCCTGACCTTGAGATGCTGCTGAACCTCTGGGGCATTTTAAAAAGTTATAATTTTGTAATTAATTCATTTTTCTCCTTTGAAACAAAAGGCAAAATGCTCCTGTTCCTTAATTTTTGAGCTTCAGTTATTCTATCTCTATGAAAACCATGTCACAGAGCTTGAACGATACTTGGTCAAACCCCTTAAGCTGCTGCATTTTTTCAGGTAACAAATAGTTTCATTTTACTGTGGAGCCTCAGTGACAAACATTACTACAAACACTGAAAGCCCGTCTGCCACCACAGTAATGTCATAATGTAAATATAATCCCTGTTATATTTGTCCTGGGCTTAATATTTTTTGGATACGCAAATCTGGAAAATGTTATACCTCAGCTAAATGCTGTCAAGACTTTGAAGGACTGTCTCTTCTTACTGTCTAGAGGCTGAAAGCCTTGGAGAAAGAAAAGGTGCCATCTTACCAGTGGAGGGCTCTCCAGGACTTTTTTTCCTACCATCTATATGCAATAGATGGCTTATTGAGCCAAGAGAACTGTTGCCAAAATCACTGTACTCAGGGAAGTTAGGCAAAGGCACTGAACTTAAAACCTTCTGTATGAGAAAGATTTATCATAGCAGTCAACAATTTGTCACTTCTTCTTCCATAATCTACAAGGAATGGAGCAAATTGTGCACGGAGAAATAAATTTTACCATACGGATTAAAGAGCGGGATGAGGTTGTGGGGTTTTTTCTTACTTTTTTTTCCCCCGTAGAGCAGCTCTACCATGCAGCCACCGTGTCGCGCTTACGCTCCCACCCACTCGTGTTTGCAACCTGCAGCACGGGCTTGGGGAGGCCGGAACCTGCCGGGCACCAACGCCGCCCGCCCTCACCCACAGGCCCCTCGGTCAGAGCCGGGGTTCCCCGGGCCCGGCCCGCCCGCTCTGGGGGACAACAAGGGCGGCCACCCCGAGCTCGGGCTGGGAGCCGCCTCCCCCGCAGGCGCTCGGCAAAGAGAGGCCCCGAGGGCAGCGCCTCCGCCCCGGCCGGCCCCGCCACACTCACCACCCCGACACCGCCTCCGCCGCCCGCCGCGGTCTCTCCCGATGGGGCGGGGCCGCCCGTCCCACCGCCCTGAGGGGCGGAGAGCGCCCATCCCTCCCGTTCCTCCAGCCCGAGAGCCGCAGAGCGCCCGTCCCACAGCCCTGAGGGGCGGAGAGCGCCCATCCCTCCCGTTCCTCCAGCCCGAGAGCCGCAGAGCGCCCGTCCCACAGCCCTGAGGGGCGGAGAGCGCCCATCCCTCCCGTTCCTCCAGTCCGAGGGCCGCAGAGCGCCCGTCCCGCCCGTCCCGCCGCGCGGGTGCGGAGCGCTGAGGGCGAGAGGACTGCGCGCAGTGCGGAGCAGCGACGGGGTAGAGCCAAGGCTTAGAAATGTCTCTCGCCGGTACGTTATGGAGCTACACACACACATGTACGTAGCATCTCCCAAATACCATTAAACTTGGCGCTTTCTTGGGAAAACGGAGCTAACTGGTTACCTTTCTTGGACTTTGGCTATTCTGGAGGGAATAAAGTGTCAAAATCGTAAGAAATTATCTCGTGCCTAAGTTAACCACTTATAAGGAAAAGAATGAGATTTTCCAGATTTCTTAAGGTATTCAATAAACTCACAGAATCTGCATTTTTTAAGGTTCCCCTTCACAATCAGGACAGAGACTTACTCAACTGTAAATGAAAAAGTTCCCTTTAATCAACCTCTCATCATCATCAAATTTGATTATTCAGTTAGAAATATATATATATATGTGTATTTGTAATGTCTTTACAGCCTACTTTTCCTTCTTATAAGTCCTTATAAATTCCTTCTTATAAATCTTTATAAAACTGGTTTGCCTTAATATCAACACCATTGCACTGATCGTTTGCATCATTGCACATCATTGTTTAAGAGAAAGGCCGTACAACTCAAATTAATTTTTTATGTTAAGTCCCGTTGTGATTCTGCAGAGCTGAAAGAGCCCACAAATCAGATTTTACAAGGGCCTGGCATGACATCGTATCAAATACATTTCTTGTTCAAAAATGTTCAATAATACAGATAAATATTTTTGAAAGAACTGTACAAGCCAGTGAGAAAATACTTTCTATAGCAAGTCTTCATTGTTCCCTTTTAATCTGGATACTAGAAAGTTCTCTGATGTGTCAGTAAGAATCACAAAGATAGCAATTACAGGCAGAATGCAGATATAAAATGGGATATATACACTATTTGCATATCATTACCATATGTATTGTGTTATCCATTGTGTATATTCATAGAAAATGAAAGAGTAAGAGCTGATTGAAGAGAACCAATTTCATAGAACAAACTAGAACACTCTACTTGGATGTAGACTCTGACAAGGCCAGAACAATACAGCAAAATTAAGAAACAAGTCCTAGCAATTATTTTAGATCCTAAATAAGACACAAAAAAATTAACACTTTTTTTTTTTTTTTAATGCTTCTTGAGAATTCTCGTGATCTCCAAATGCAGTCCTCTGGCAGAGAGGACATCTGCAAGCAGGCACTGGGGGGCAGCAGATCCCAACCTCTGCTATGTCATGAGGAGCTTAAAAAGGGGAAAAAAGAAACGTTAGCCTACTATTGGCCTTTTGTTCCATTGATGTATGTATTTTTCAGAGACTTATGTACAAAGCAGACGTCAAGGGGTAGTCCATGAACTGTGATACTCCCCAGGCTTCTGCCTCATCCTGTCTGCTCTAGGCCCATGATACAGACAGCTGAAGGGATGTTGATAAGGTTCTCCTGATGCATCCTCAGATGATGAAACAAGCACTGTTTGAGTTCTTACCCTCAGTGCTGCTCAGTGTTCACCAGATCAGCAGAGATAGTCTGCTGGAGTGCAGGAGGTTTTGAGTCTTGTCTGCTCCAGCTGGCACCGACATTTCCTCTCTTGCAAGACTGCGACTCTTGTAGGTGTAACAGAATCTTTTGAGCACGTGAGTTAATGGGATCCACTGCAGTTTAACTAACGTGGCAAAGACAGTAGTGTTCATTTAGTTACAATTCTGTAGCCTCTGGTGGAACAGTTTTGGCTTAAATTTCAACAGAAGTAATATGAAAACCATGTAAGAGGTCCAACTTCTGCAACAATCAAAGTCTGCTGTAGTTGTGGACAGCTATGAAAATTGTAGTTGCTACCTATGTGCAGTAGCAATTTTTCAAATTCTTCCCCCAAAAGGACAATTTTTTTTTAATGTAACGGTATCTTGTGCTTTAAGCAGGAAATCCTCACCCTGCATATCAGTCAGATGGTCTTGAAGGAGGCCTGTCTCATCAGTGTTAGAGAAACTGAATAAGCAGTCCAGCCTTCCTACACTTTGAGCAGTATGTAGGTCCAAAACTTCTGTTTCAAAGATCACTAACTTAAAAGAATTTTACCAGTTCTGGTACAGCAGGGAAAACATGAACACTGAGCCTAATGATTAAATACATTGTCTAATGAATACAGCATTCAACAGTTTTCATAAACTTAAATCAGTCCTAAAACCCAGGGCTCAGCTAAAGTAATAAATTTAGGTGTGGTGAGGCATTTGCTTTTTTAGATTTATCTTTCATACATAAAAATATTATCAACTTCTGTATTTTAAAGGTAACTTTGCCATCACCCAAATTTAACTTTCCTGACCTTTTTTAAGGACCTCAAGTATCTTGTACTGAGGTTTAGTTTGGAAGCATCTCACTCATTTTGTAATTGCTTAATAATGCCTCCTCAATTTTTGAAAGAAGTCTACCATGGCAGCTTAAGATATTCTCATTCATTAGAAGCAAGAATTAGTGCATTTTTAGTCTAATTTATTTTCATATAATCAAGCTCCATCTTTTCTTTCTTTTTTTTTTTTTTTTTAATAGGAAAGGAGGTCAGGAGTTTCGACATGTCAGAACTGATTAGTGAGGCAGTTCAATTGAAGAGGACAAAATTACTTGGCAGAATTTGGGTGCCCAAGCACACTATTAACAGTCCATAAAAAATCAGCTGACTTCAGCTGTGTTTTGTCCATCAGAGTTTTCTGCCCTAGCTGCAGTAGATAGGACTCTAATAGACCTGTATCTTGGTCAAATCAAAGTAGAGATGTAAAACATAAAATCTAAATCGGCTTTCCCTTGGCATGTAGCCAATACTTTCCAAAGTGGTATTATACAAGTAATAAAAATAAAACATTATATGTGGCAGTTCCAAACGGCAGGTGTGTGTGGTAATTTCCTTTTTATATGAATTTAAGGCCCTGAAGATTTTTTTTGTCAACAAGAAAAAGCATTTCATTACTGATGGGACATACAAGTCTTTGTCACAGACTTGTTTGCTAACAAGAAATGGACAAAAGCCTATTTTTCTCATTACAAAATCAACTGGACGGCAGATGAGAGAATCTCTTTGCTCACAATTTGTCTTCTTAGTGTCTTCCTCCATTGCTTTGCTCCCTCAGAAATGCACAGCTATGCTTTTCAAGCCCTGCTTTTCATGCAAAAGCACAGAGAGGCAGGCTGGTGTCTGCAGCAGCTCGGTGTCCTGCACTCATGCCTGTGCAGTGGGTTAGGCAGGACACCCACACACCTCTCAGCCATGGACAATTTGGAGTCTCTCGGGTGGGAAGGACCATCCTTACCCCCAGCCCATGGTTCTGCTGCCATTTCACAGTCTGCCATGTTGTGGCTGCAAGCCCTGCTCAAGAAAGAGTGTCATTCTTGTCTTTTGCAAATCCTTATTTGAGCAGATGAGGAATTAGTGTGCCATCTTGAAAAGAATGCAGGATAATACAGATGAAGAAGTGCAGCCCAAATATCTCGCAAGCCCAGCTTTATTCCTAAAGCCTGAGTCCTGCCAGCATCTGGATTGGAGAAGAGGATGTGACTCTCTGCTCCCACACTGTGTGACTAACACTGGATTGCATAATGGAAGTCTAGGAAGCTGGAAATACTTCAGTGAGAATTTCCCATATTACTCAGACTATGGAGTATTAAACAAATGCATAGGATTTTTCAGTCATTTGGGGTGAGCTGTATGACACATACTACATTGTTTTGTGATTACACATTCCAAATATATGCCAAGGAACTCCCCATAACTGGTTGTGCTATAAGCATTTATTTTGATTCTCATTAAAAAATAATGAGTTTTTCTTTTCTTTCCTGGTAGGCTGCACTGTTACAATTTGCTTATCAGATAGTAGTTACTGTATAAGCTTGGCACTGTTTAAAAAAAGGCATAATGGCCAATTAATGTGATCCTGGAATTCAGATTATACTTGCTTTATTGCCTCTAAAGATCTAATCTTAGAAGGTGCTGAGACGACTCCAATTTTAAATGGCCTCATACATTTTTAATGAAAGTGTGAGAAAGAAAATTGAATGCAACTGCAGAGTGAAGCAGGTGTTGGAAAGCTCTAGCATTTCTTAGCAGTATCCACAAACAATTAATTTATTATTTGGATATTTTTCATACCGTCAATGCTGATCTTATATTGTGTCTATGTATCTTTGACTTCATTATAAAATTAAATATTTTTATATTGTGAGGGTTTGTGGACAAAATTAGCTTTTTCCCCCTGTAGAATCATGCCATTAATAAAAACGAAAGAGGGTATGACAATGGAAGTATTTTCTGATAAGTTCCAGAGGTACCTTCCTTGTATTTGAATTGAGGTAAAGATACTTTGGTATAATAGACCTTCTTGTCTTATTTTTCCCATGCTCTCTAGAAAACATAAAGCAAGTTTCTGTTGAGATGTAGCAGAGACACTTTTTTCTTATGGGTTCCTCAAGTTAGCAGAAAGTGATTCTGTGACATTTTTTCTGGCGCGGGCTTCAAATAGTAGAGAACTGATGTGTACACTATCTGGAGGTATATTGGGAATAATTTTTTCAGATAAATCACTGAACAACCTCAAAATACACATTCAGAAAGAAGACTGAAGGGAATGAGGAGATGGTCCAGATTGAATGTGTACTGAAAGACAAATAATTTTCCTTTGGTCTTTTGATCTAACAGGTGAGGAGCAGATACTGGTTTTTTGTAAGGGCAAGTTAAATAGGAAAGAGCCTATACTGGTAGATCCCAAATGGAGTGTTTCAAAATGATGCAAAGTGAAACCTTGTAACTAAAAGTGTTTAGCTGATCCACTTAGTTTGGATAACCCCAAAGTGGGGACCAACATCACACTAAACCAGGCTGCAGATCTGAGGCAGCAGCAACTTCTGATAAAAAATTAGCTGGGGACTATAATCAGCAACAAGAGAAAACTTGAAGGGACTGACCCTCTTGGGCTGTCCGAGTTGAAATCAGGGCTGCATGTCTGAGGCCTAACAAGTAAAGGAACAGTGATGACATAAAACAACACAGTCAGGAGTTCCCTACTGGAGGACTTCTGATTTCTAGCAAGCATAAGGTTGTCCCCAGACAAGTGCTGAATTCAAGAAATTCAAGACTTTGCAAGAGTGCTGAGCAAACAGAAGTAGGCATTTATGGAATATTTACTAGGTGTAAATTTCTCAGCCCTGTGCAAGGTGAATGAAATGTAAAAAATAAGATAGTATAAGTGAAAGAGGCCTAGGATAGCTGAGAGAAAACAGGATCTTCATAAGAATACACTGAAGTGTATTTCTGCAGAAAATTATGTGTAGTAGTGTTTCAAGTGCTAGATTCTTAATTGCATTTTTATGACTTGTACTTGTAATACTAGAATTGTACAGTGGAGATAAAGCATTTTTTGATCAATAGGACTGAACGGTATTTGAATACTAAAGCACTAATTTTTTATTATTTGTTAGTAGCATTCTAGCAGATATACAGCAATTATTAGTAATACAGTATTAAGTGAAAAATGTGAGCTGATAATGCCTGTATGGCTGCTAGACCCAACAAACATTTATTTTGTGTTGAAAGGTCTTGGAAGACAAATACTCATCTTATGCTGTCTACTTGGAGTCCACCTTAGAAATTCCTTGGAAAGTCTCAGACAGAGACTTTACAAATAATCAAAAAGATGCAAGGGTCACCAGGAGGCAAGAATTCAATACCATTGACACGACACAGAGAATCCCATTCTTCAACATGAAAAAACAAGGCAATGACTGGAAAACAACCTGCTTAGAAAAGCATTGCTTATGCCACCTTATGCAGTTGAGTTTGCTTTTTCATTTTGTTGTTACTCAGAATGCCTCCTTAATCCTCCTGTTCTGGTTTCTTTATTCAAGCCCTATATTTCTTCCTAAACTCTTTGAAAACATTTTTTTTCCATGTGAAATATTTCTCATATGATATTTTTTAACTAGACCTTCTGTGTTCTTAGCACAGGCTTTGTTTTGAATACAGATCAAGAACCACCTAGCTATTTACTGTTTTATAATGGTGGCTTATTCCAATTAACTTCATTATGGCTTTCAGCACTCTTACCTGTTCTACCTTTCAACACTGAGTACCACCTTGATCCAGTCTTTTGACATTTCTTCTCTGGAACAGAAGAAGTGTCTCTCTGTCTGCCTTTTCGAAGTAAATTTCACTAATGGGGAATTTTGTTTTAGAATTATATCTGTATTTCCTACTCCCCTTCTTCTATCTTCAGCTTTTTCATCTTCTTCCTCTATTTTGAAGTCCACTAAAAGCCTTCATTCAGCAGAGTATGTGAACAGAATCTTTGTTCAGTAAAATGCTTAATTATGTTTTTCAGTGGTGTTCTTACAAATGAGTAAAGAGCACGTGTAGTACTGCACTGGGACCAGTTCCTGTCCTTGTGAAGGGCAAGAATTAAGCACAGTCTTACTCATGTATTTCTGCAGTTTTCTCTCCCCTTCCTTCTAACACCCACCCTCAGCTGAGGACAATATTCCAACCACTGAATGACTTGAAGGCAAGACTGCTGTATCTGAATATAGCAGCTTCCATCAACCCCCATGTAAAATGGTTATTGCAAGCAGTTTGGAACAGATGGCCAGGTAGGAAGTGTGGCACTCAATTAAAATTCACTGTAGCACCATCTTAGTTTTCATAGAGTCACAAGAGGTGCAGGTGATTCTTCCTAACTGTGCTTTTAAAACTTTTTTTTTTCTGCATGGCCCTATATATTTACATACTAGTAAGAAATAAATGCCTGATGATTTAGGTGTAAGGTATTTTTAAATCTTGTTCTAATTTCATCTGGCATAAAGCTGTCAGGGTTTTCGAGGGAATATGAAATGTCAGACCCTGAGACTCCCAGTTTTCACATTATCTATGGCTTTGAGATACTCCTGTCTTGAGGAGGAAGTATACTGATATTTCTGTCCAGTTGATACTCGATGAAATTTTTATGATTATCCTATTCGTCTGATGAATTATTTTGAGCTTTGCTAGTTTCGCAGTGTCCCGCGCAGTCTGGGAGGAGCAGGGTTCTTGTCGGAGCGAGAGGCAGAGGAAGGCGTGCAGGTCCTCCGGGCAGGCAGAGTGTGACTGCCCACAGGTCCGGCAGAGGGAAGTGTTGTTCTAAAATACCCGCCCCTGCAGGAGAGCCTTTGTTGGTCACTGCGAGCCACCTTAGTGCACCAGGAATCAATGATCTGGAGCGTATGGAACATGTGATTTATACATTGTCAGTAGAAGACAAAGAAGCTTTAGCAAATGCCAGAAGGAGCAAGTGAGATAATAATCAGGATGTTCCAGGGAATTAAATTAAATTATATGAATAACTATGAAGCTTACATGTTTTTTATTCTCTTAAGGAGAATAAATGTTAGTATGGAGTTTTAGCAGTTAAAGAGTTGTGGTCCGATCGTTCATGCTTCACTTAAATGTGGAGCTGTAGCCTTTCATATGGAAGGACAGGATCCTGAGAATCAGACAGGCAGAAACGCACTTGGTGATCACAAGGCAAGTTGTCATAGGGTTCTTTATTTACAGAACAGGCACAGCTTCAGATACTGCTGCCAGCATGATCACCGATCAAGATGCTGCTGCTCCTGCAACTCCAAGCACTGCTGGAGGGTTAAAAGACAAGACAAATATAATCTCTGTAATATTAAAAAGAATTTCCAATAGAAAATATTTTAAAGTGAAATTTTTACTGTATTGCCCTTTTAAATATACAGCACTTTCCTATATAGCTTTCCCTTTCTTACTACATGGGATTTCCCAAAATTGTACAAGTGAAGGGGTTGAAGCAGATGCTCTGGATACCCAATAGTCACACTGAGCATAACATTTAAAATCATTATTTTTTATATATATATATATATATATATATATATATATTCAAAGTTGTGTTTGTGACATCTAAATAGCAAGTTAAAAACGATCAGGGGATGGCAGGATGTGTGAAAGGAAGCTCAACTTTCACAGTATTGTCAAGCTGTTGTTTTTCAGTATCTTATAGATGGCTGTCACAAACAAATAGAATGGGTGTTGGAGCTTGAAAGACATGTTCCAAATAATGTTGCTTGAAAAAGAGTGGGAGAAATTCATCCTGAAATAATTGTCACTAAGCTAACCTTAAAGATGAGCTTGATTGGCTAGGTATACAGTGAATAGCTGCACAGCTAAAACAGTGCTGGTTTTGAGTAAGATGTTAACAAAATATTTCCTTTCCTCAGAGATTGATGTGGCGTGACTGATAGGTTGAGTCCTCCCCTTGTGCTGCCCTATGAGCTACTCAGTATCACAGTAAAGAACTAAACCTAGATAATTGTGCTGCAATCTTCTACTCAAGCAATTATTAACCTTATGAACATTAACTTCCGTGTTCTGACTTAATTCAATCTTGGTTTTATAATTTAGTCAAACATGAATTTTTCTTCCTAGTATATTGCTGACAAAAAGAAAATATGGCAGATCCCAGAGAAAGACTTTTCATTTTTTTGTTAGTAGAAAGCAAGATTATAAAACAGATGTACTTTTATTTATTTTGCTCACGGACGGGGGAAATAGTCCCCATAAAATGGATTAAATAATTCCTCAGGGAAACCCTAATAGAGCAGAAAATTTGTCTCGATGATACAGCCAGCTAAGGAGGCGGCAGGTCATGAGACAAAAGGGAATTGGTCTCCTAGGAAGAGACTGGCCTGCTCTCTGCTGTTTACCAAACCTCACCAACGACTCTTGGAGCGGTAATTGCAGACAATGCCACGATGCTGACACCTTTGTGGTGACAGTAGCTGTTTCTCTGAGGTTAGATTACTATCAGCGTACATACCCTAAGTAGAAACTGTCAGCCTAAAACAAATATATTCCCTGCTAGGCTGCCACCGGGACTGCAAACTAGAAAAACAAACGGTCTTTTTTTTTTTTTTCCAACACGCATCTTCATTGGTATTTCTACAAGTTTGGATTAAAGAGTGAGGCTTCCTTTTATTTTAATTAGTTTCACTTTTGGCTCCAGTGCAATGCTTGTGCTTCCTCAAAAGTATGGTATATTTTAATGTCTCTTTTAAATTGAAGCTAACACTACTAGCTAAATGTGTACTGAATACATATTTGAAAACTGTGGATACAATTTGAAAATTGTTAGCTTTTGTAAAATTTAGTGTCTTTGTTATTTAAAATGAAGGTGGTTTTGTACAGCTACAGAGAAAAGAATTTTTGTGTTTCACGGAGGAAAAGCAATATTTTTAAAATAGTCCCTTTTCCCACTAAATTGATGACTGGACAGAGAATAAACATTACCATAGCAGAGCCAGTGTAAAGAGTACTGTAAATAGAGTTTAGATAGGTCCTTGCAATGGCGTTACTAATAATGAAAATATGTCAGGACAATTACTTGAATAGATTGAGCTGTTTGCTCAGACTAAGAGGAGGGAGACAGAGCCCATTTGTCCCAGTTTTTGTAGAAATCTAGGTAGGAATTAAAATTTTCCTTCAGGCTTTCATGCCTTTGCCCAGCAGAACTGGCCTCTTCAGACATCTGGAAAAGGGAGCTGCAGTGCCTGCCAGAGGAGGTGCAGTCGGAAAGTCAGACGAATTATGACTTTTTAAAAACATTGTGTGTATTTGTGAGCTTTATAATATCGGTATCAGTTTCTCAGTGGAACTAAGAGCCATAGAAGAGTCTGGCCGCACAGACTTTTGACTGTTCCTGTCAGAAAGGACGGCCGACCTTGGGTGTCCCTGGCCCCGGAAGGAGACCCCCGGTGCATCAGGACCTTGGCAGCGGCGGTGCCGCGGCTGGGGCGGGAGCTCATCCCGAACACACCCGCGCGGTACCGCTCCCCAGCATCCCCGGCATCCCCAGCCGCGCTCCTTCCGCCCGCCCGCCCCCAGCGGGGGTCGGGGCCGCTCCGGGATCCGCACCTCATCCCAGCCGAAGCCTCCGGTGGGATTAAATTGCCTTTCGCGAGTGACACCGTGTCTATTTTTATTTGCTAACGGCCGGCGACAATGGCTTTCTCACTTCCTCCACCTCTTCCAACGGCTCGGGTTATTTAAACGCCAGCACGCAGAGGGGGGTTGCTGCCTGCGGGCCGGCACGGCCGCGGCGCCGCACCGAGGGGCTCTGAGGCGGCGGGGCGCTCCCCGCTCTGCCGGCAGGGGCGGTCAGGCGGCTCCGCAGGTGAGCGGCGGGGNAGAGGGACCGGGCGTGGGGCGCCGAGCGGGTCTGTGGCCGCCCCGGGGCCCGCGGGCGGAGCTCGGCGAAAACCGCTCTGTGGTTTGCGTAACCGATATCTGCGCGTGTCCTCGAGTGACCCGGGCGCTACAGGTCGCCTGGGGCCGCTCTCCTCCACCCCGGGCTCGCCCGGCCGGGCTGCAGCTGCCACCCTTCGGCCCCGGGAGTGCAGGCGGCACCTGCCCTCGAGCAGAGGGCAGGCGGGAGCCAAGCCCCAGCCTCCCCCCAAGGGAGAAAAGAGTTAACTCAGTGTTGAGGCCTGACAGTTCTGCGTGGAACAAGAACCGTCCTATTTGTCGTTGTCTTCCTTTCTCCTGCCTGGCTAACGCGTTTCTCGTCCCAGCTAGTCAGGGATGTTGTAGCAGCCCCTTGTGTGGCAGTCTCGCTTTGTGCCCTGGCTGAGTTGTGCAAGTGGCGTCGGGCTGACTTTGTGCCCATCTTCTCTGGGAAACTGGGGCAGCTTCCTGGCTTTGGGTCAGAATTTGGCCGTAGTAAATGCTGCACTTGACCAGTTCTGTAGGAGTGATTAAAGCAGACTTCCCTAAAGCTTGATTTTATATTAATTAGGTAATTAATTATGCTGATAAGGTAAACTGTGTTTGAATTGGCCCCTAGCGTGGTCATATAAAACTATATGTGTGAGGTAGTCCTCAAGCTAGAAGTGATGTGATTTATTATGATTTCAAGTATTCTTGCTATATCTTCTGCTGACTCTCAGCTTTCTTTGTTTGCTGAAAAGATAAGGTAAGGCATCAATTGTTTCAGGTGTCTTGGAATTTTTTCTTAAGTACCTTCCTTGCAGGGAGGGCAACAGATTAGGCCTTACTGATCTGTCTTGTTTAACTTAAAGAGAGTGGTGAAGGAAAGCCCATGAGGTTTAAGTAGTGAAATCTTACAGTACTTGTAGAATTTATTAAGTATTGTCCATCTGTGTTGTACATGTTTTCTTCAGAATCCATGTAGCTCAGATGACAGTGTGGGGAATAGAAGAGGTAACTTTCCTTCAGTATCTGTGGCCCTGAGCAGCGCAAAGGACATGAAATGAAAAGAGAGTGGAAATGAGAATGATTATGGCAGAGAACCAGTAGTTAATATATGATACAGGGGGGATTTTTTAAGAGTTTTCTTGAGTGTTTAAAGCATTCTCTTGTAGCCTGGTAACAAATGTTTATCGGAGAGTTTTACACTAACATATTATTACATTCTGCTGAATTTTACATTCACATAATGCAATTGACTTATAACTTCAATAGGATTTGTGTAACTTATAGAAATTATGCAATATTAACTTGCTAGTTCCCTTACACTTTTGAGAGAAGGGAGTTGCTGCTCTGGCTTGTATTTGTTTCCTCTTTTGGGAAAACATGATTTTTATGGGGAGAAAATTGCCTTTTGTTTATTGCAAGTTACCAATACAGCTGTTGTTTGAAGTTAATGAAAACATGTTGAATAATTTTTAGAGAGGGGCCAACAGTGCTAAAGGAACATCCATCAGTATTTCAGCATTGTAAAACCTTGTAGAGCAGTGTGTCACTGTCCAAGAAGTATTTTTCTAAGGGGGATTGAGGGAGAAATCTTGTCTTGCTTTAGCTGCTGCTGTGCCTGCTCTGCCTGATGCGCTACAGGTAGCAGAAGAGACTGTGGCACTAATAACACTACTTCAGCTTACAATACCTACTGCTAAAGCCATAAAGCTTTATTCAGCTAGGATTAGAAATGGATGCTTCATGTGACTAAGGGGATAAGGTGTGGTTTTTATGAGTCTCTGTGCTGCCTATCTAAATGTTTCATGCTGCTCTCTGTATTCTAAGTAACCTGTGGGCTGTATTTATCCTTAGGCGTCCTTATAACAGCTGTTCAGCTGTTGTCTTGTAAATAGTGTTATTCTGCCAGTTGCTTTTGCAGTTACTCTTTTTAAAGATAAGTTAGCAGTCTGTGCTGTGGTCATGAAGCTGTTTGGTTCAGATATCATGGGTCACCATGTAGAAGGTTGAGAAATGTAAAGTGGAATTAATATGCTAAAGTTTACATATGCTGTCTTTAATGTTTAAGTGGTATAGGTTATACAATTCCAGTTAGAGTTTTACCAGACTTGGTGAGTGGGCTTCAGTTTATTGTACTTATGCTTGGGTTTGGGGATTGTTTTCCCCCAGAGTTGTTAGTCTGCTACAAATGAGTTCTGGATTTAATTTTTAGCTTGTAATCAAATTGTAATTCACTACTAAACTAAAGGATCCTAATACTTATGAATATTTTCCCCAGCTATTTGATTTAAACTTACCATCTGAAAAGGCTGTGCTTTGTAGTGTTGTAGTACCTTGGAAGGAAGGCAGATGATGCAGCTCTCAGTAAAGCTGTTACAAATGCAGTTCAGGGGACAGTGCTGACATACTCTCTTCTGATGTACACCCACGAGGGTTCTAGGGTCTTTTGACAATCAGAAGGGACTTGTGGAGAACTTGTAACGGACCTTTTCAATTTAATTCTCATTGGTGTTGCTCTGTTTCAGAATAATATATTTGCACACACTGAAATAAATTATGTGACTGCATTTCCATCATAAGGGCTCAGCCTCCAAGTACGTTTGGATGCTGTAAACTGGAATGCAACTTCTTATTCTGAAATTGAGAATTTAGTTGACTGAGAAACTAAAGGGATTAAAATGCTGGTAAGGGGTCCAGTGATACCAATAAGAATGTGATAGTAACACAATCTGGTTGCTACTAATTGTGAGCAGAATTTTGACATTGTTACAAACACGTTGCTTCTTTGTGAGATAGTAGTTTGAATTGTGATTTTAGTCAGCAAAGTTTCAGTTTTGTGACACAACAGCTACAAAACCGTGGTCGTGTAGTTTGCTCAGGCTTAATTAAAGTGACATTGATTTTTAGAGTTCTTATTTCAAATCCCAGAAAATGTAACCCCTTATTTCCCAGACATTATTGCCTTAGTTTTCTGGGGAAAATACCAGTATTCTGTGACTAGTTCAGGTTGTGAAATATTTATTTAGCTACTTTATGGTAGCTAAAACAATCATCTGCATCCAAATATGAGGATCTGCTGAGATGAAATTTAATAATAGCACATTGTGATTTTAATGCTGAAGTATTAGTTCTTTGAACTGGTTTTTCTATCTGAATGAAAGCAAAATATTGGTGTGCATTTGTTGTGTAATCCAAAATATTTGAAGAAGGGAGAGGATTTGAAAATTTTTAACTAAAAACTGTTTGTTTCTAGACTGTGTTTTAATTTCCAACCTATGCCAATGCAAGTGTGAAATTGATTGTTGCTTTTCCAGTGCCTTTTCCAAGTAAACACTTTTTATTAAACATTAACATTGTTTAAATACTAACTTTGAAGTGACACTGACTACAAAGTTGGGAAAATTATTGCTTAATTGAAGTGAGATGGGATATGTCAATACTCAAGTGATTCACCAAAGAGGAGTTAAAAGCAGTGTCTGCTTTGCTTCAAATTATTATTTAGTTTTGTACAAATATGGGGCTAGAGGTTTTTTACTTTAAAGTTCCTAATTGATTCAGGTGATGATAAAACCTTGACTCTTGTTTTTTTAGTTCTTAAACTTGGCTTCCTACCAAAGTGTGTTTCTGATTAATACTGCTATCTGAAAAACCCTACCAGCTATTGGGTCTCTTCAGACAGCCTGCTGAAAAAAGGAAATTTTGCGCAGTTGGAGACTTGCACAGCACACTTGGGTTTGGTGGAAGCGCAGCGCGTGAACAGAGGTCCTGAACTAACTTTGTGTTTGCTCAGGAAACAAAGCAAGATTACTGTGGATTTACTGTAGAATTCAAGTCTGATCACTTGTTTGTGGTTCTGAAACTTAGCATTGTTCTAGCAGATGTTTCTGATAGGTACAACATGGCTTTCAGCTCTCCTGATCCCATGCACATGTGCAGCTCTGAACTGTAAAGTTATGTTTAGGCAATTCGTATATACACTACCGCACAGGGTGTGCAATGTGAAATTTGTCTTTCAGTCCGTTCATTTTATTAAAAGAAGAGAAGATGTATCTGGTTGCTTTGTCCAATTAGTAAATACATAAGGCAGAGTAATATGAACAGGAAGATACTTAAGAGGCTGAGGGGGTTGTGCAGCCAGATTGCACACTGCTGGAGGATTGCTAAAGCCTGTTCAATTTCCATTTCAAGGAGGCTTGTATTTGACTCCAGTCCCAAGTTTTTCTTTTTCTTACTTTTATATTCTTTAAAAAGATAATAAGATGGGTTTCAGGAGAGCTGGCATACAAAAAGTGTCTGAGTTTGCATCAGATATCAATTGGAAATTTATCTGTTCTCATTATTCTATTTTAGCTGTTTAGACCAAACATCTAGAATCAAGTGTTTCTGTTTGTCAGGCTGGCATTCATGAGTAACTGTCTTTCCTGTTAAACAAGATGAAAACCTGCTGCTTCTGAAAGGAGATATGAGCCACTACTGAAAATCAGAATCATTTTTCTGATGTCAGAACTAATAGAGTGAAATGTGTTTCTGTATTGCTGCCCTGATAATTATATTTTCCTAGATGCAATTAAGCTCTTCTCTGTGGAAGTAATAATATTCCCTTCTAGAAAGTTCTCCATTAATCTTACACAGCATCAGGAAAAATTAAATCTAAAAGATTATTTTTTGACCATTCTTAAATCTTGTGGCTATATTTGTACATGGTAGTAATTGTCTCACAGAGACAGAATACATTTGGTATATATATTTTTGTAACCTCAGTTGCTGTTTCCGTTCTCAACATCTGCTATCCTGAGAGAATGCTGCTTGGTCTTAGCAGTCTATAAATGCTGAAAAAACTTTGGTATGCTTTTTTCAGCCAAATGTTGAAATTTTAAGTTATTGTACTAGATAACCATTCACATTTTAGAAACATCAAAATTATTCTGGGTAGAATGAGGACTACAAATACAAATTGATATTTCTGAGATTGGACAAAGGTGATAACTGTTTGACCACTATTAGGAAAAGGAATAGCATGTATTTCCAGCTCTCAGAACCAAACAGAGGCTTAGTACAGTCCAAAACAGCTAAATACCTAGTAAGAAATTATTAGTGTATAATATTCCTCATTTAAATAATTTTTAGAGAATACCAGCAACATTACCATAATTTTACAGTTGAGAAGTTTGCGTTGGAAAGAAATAAAATTACTTGCATAAAGCAATTCAGCTGTCAAAAGTAAATTATTAACTAGGTTAGGTATGGGTATTGTATTGGAAAGCAATGTTTGAGCTAGGAAATTCATATAGAATGGAGGTTCTGAATAACTATAAACACTGGATTTCAGTATTCTGCTCTCTTCAGAAGTGGTATGAAAAATGTTGGCATTTCCATCATTGTCTAAATGCAGTGTGGTTGAATTCCTTATTCCTTTATTTAGGAGAAGCAAATCAGAATATGAACGTGCTTTAGTTAATTCCTGAGTAATATGATATTTCACTGCCATGTAACAAATGATGTTGATAGCCTAGTTATAGCAACATGATATCTTGTGGATGACAAAATTGACCCAAATGCTTACCTGACTTCTTAAGTGGGATTTGTAGTCAGTGTACTTTATTCTGCTGTGACAGCAGCACTCTTGATGGTGCTTGAGAAATTAATTCAGAGCTTGTTCAGGTTTGTCTACATATTCCCAAGTTTTTCCTTCTGAGAATATTCTCTTATTTCAGACTGGTTTCCAGTAACGTTACTGAAGTTGTCTTGGCTGTTTCAAATGTCTTTGGCCATTTATGGTTGTTTGTTTGTTTGTTTTTCCACCTAAGGCCTTTTGTGTTGAACCTGGGAATGTTCAAGCTTTTAGGTAGTTCAGGAAGCTGAGATATACTTGCCATGTTCTGCTTTTGTTTTTCTCAGCTTCCTGAAGATATGGTAGTGGTAGAGTGAGGTAGCAGTTGCTTGATTTTAAGATTTTTTTATCAAAATATGGGCTGAGCAGTTAACTCTGAAGCTGTAATACAGAAGGGTTAATCTTGTAAAGTAAAAATGTTAATGCAGCCTAACTCACTAAATTTTAAACTATGTTTACAACTCTTTTCCCCCAGAAATTACTTGGCTGTATAGATTCATGTAAGCCTTCCCCAGAGAGCAAAGACTGATTTTTAATCAGTGTAAAACTTCACTGTTACTGTTCTACACCTTATGTTCAGTTGTCTTGAGAGCAGGAGTGTTTAAGAAAGGCAAGGGCCTCTAGCCAGTCCAGGTACACATGGTTGAGATTGTCTGTAGTTGTAATATCTGAGTATTTGGAAGGACTTTAGATCTTTGATTATTTAAGAGGTTGATATGGCAAATTTGGAATAATGTTAATGTAGTGCTGAAGATCCTGTGCTTGAGGAACATGCTGTTTATTGTAGAGTGTGGGAATGTCCTTGGATTTGTTTTAAACACGAAAGGATAATCACTTATACATGTTTAATTGTCACCTGTGATCTTCTTCAGAAGGAGCTGGAAAGAAGCTTTCTCTAATCTTGTGTTGTTCAGCATTCAGTGGAATACAGATTCAAAACCACAATCCCTATCAAAAAGGTCCTACAACTGAATCTATGTATGCACACAGGTGACCAAAGTACAGAGTCTGAAAGAATCACAGCTTAAAAAAGGGAGAGACAGTCATGTGAATGCTTCTGCTAAGAGTAAGTATGGCAGTATCATTCTTTATGGAGACACCTGCACCAGAATCTTGCAATACCTCGCTGTTTGTTGCTTACAGAATACTTGAGAAAGGGAGCAGTAACATTCCAATAAAAGGAGAAGGTTTTTCCAGGAAAGAACTAGTTTGGGTGATGAGTGTGTGTATGGGTAAAGTTTGTTTATTTTTGTTCCTTTGGGAATTTTCATGAGGGTTTATTTGCAAGGCTCAGGCTGTGCATATGAAACCATAAGCAGGTGCTGGGAATCTCATAGGGGAGTCTCAAAACTGCCTGTGAAGTAAAACCGATGATGTACTTAGTTCATTGTTGAACTTAATTTTCCATCCAAAACTTGAGAAGAAAAAGTGATCTATGTAAACTAGCTAGAAGCTTACTTGGTTCTGTAGTTCAGGAATGATTTTTGATAGAAAATTGATTAAACAGATACATTACTTAGTAAGTCGGCATCTAGGCTGAGAAGCAGCTGCAAGAGTTTAAAGAGACTGCCTGAAAACTTGGTGGGTGTGTTTCTTGGAGGGAAAGGGGAAAAAAGCAAGACAGAGGGGCCATGGGAGTACCTGTCAAGTAGTTGTATAAAGCTTTAGTTATATAAATCTATTTTGATTAAATTAGTATGTCAGAAATACCAGTTGAATACCCTTTAGGGAGGACAAGCGAGGTAATTGCCTTGCTGCAAAGACATCCCTGACTAAATGTGCCTGAAATTCTGTGAGCAATGACCAAATGACAGAGTAATGCAATACTAAGTACCCTTTTGGCAGCTAGGGGTGGTGGTGGTGGGTGTCTGATGCTTATAGATAATATTTTTCAAAATGAGGGCCTTTTATTCACATTCTGGATATGTCTCTGTTGTTCTGATTTAATAAGTCTTCAAGTAACTAAAAATTACCTTGATATTAGTGATCTTGATTACTTTATTTTTCTGGCCTGTGTCTCTGTATTGGTCTGGAGTAACTCTCCTGAAGTCATCATTTTGCCTGGGGCTAAACTTCATTCTCTCTTCTTATAAGAAAGATTGCCAATTGAGTTAGGCCACTTTGAAAAGCTTTTATGGCTTTGATATGGGTTGAAAGCTGCTGCAGATGAGGTTTATCAAATCCATTACAGTTCAGCATTATTCCATTTGATTAGCCACTCTTGGCATACAGATAGGATTTAAAAGAAAAATGTCTTCAGCAAAATTATCATCAATAATTCACATGTTTATGTTACAATTGTATATACTGCCTACTCCTCCAATGGGAAACTTGATTTCATAAACATAGACTTGTAATGGATACACATTCTTCACTGGAAGAATTCAAAAAGTAGCCATTCGCCAGACCAGCTTTCAAATATTTAAATACTTAATATTGTGACATTTGCTTTCTGCTAGAAAGTGTTGTAAAACCACAGCAAGAATGTAGTCTTTTTTCTGGAATGGGGACTAACAGCTTTGCACTGCAAGGCAGAGAGGTGACAAAGCACTTTATAGAAACAGACCTCACAAAGTTACGTGGGTCAGCCTCAGACTGAGTTCTCAGTCTGTACGAAAACAAAGCACCTTTTTTTTTTAGCATTATGTCATTGGTTGAAAAGGTGTCTTGAGTGATGCATACTCTTAAGTATACCAATATGATTTTCACAGAATTGGCTTAAGTTTCATTTTCTGTTCTCCTTTTTGTAAATTTTAGGGAAAATGCTTTATCAAAGAGTGTTAACTGTTTTATTGTACTCTGAATGTTGTCCTTTGTGTTGAGCAGGTATGCCTTATTCCCCAAGAATACTCCAGTAAGCATTTAGTTATATGAATCATCTTGGAACATTAGTATCTCCCCAAGTCCCTGATGAGGTTTACATGTTTGTCAGGAGGACTTGCTCCTATCCTCATGGGAGGATTAGACCTTTCACATTATGTTAAACTCTCAGCCAATTTAATGATAATTTTTGACTTTTCAAGTGTTTTTCTTTTCTAAAAATTTTACTATTTTTACCTTTTGATCTTACTTTGTTACATCATTCAATGTATTAATCTCTTAGTGTGTTCTTTACAACTTTAACAGAGGTCCCAAGTCTTTAATTTTTATAACATTTTTATTAGCATTTTTATAAAATCTTCAAGCAAGAAGAATTGACTGGTTTAAATTTTAGGCTGGAAGGGAAAAAATGTTTTTGATTTTCTTCTGTTTACATTCAAATCAAGCATGTTTGGCTTGAGTCAAGATGTGATCCAGGTATTCTTTGCAGAATGAAAGCCTTAGTTTGAATGGGTTTAGTATCTCTTTTTGCTTGTATACCGACAAATTTATATTCAAACCACAAGAATTATGTCAAAAGAACTCATTTTAAAGGCATTTGAGATGTGCTTTTGGAAGTTGAAGTGGAGTGATTAAAGAAATTGCTATTTTACAGCTGTGTAGCATCTCAGCTGCAGAACTTGTAACTTTATGTAAATGCAAAAACTGTTGTGCTTAAATGGCTTTTAGTGCTTAGAAAGGGGACTATGAGAGAAGCCATTACTTTACTTTAGGAAAAGCGACTTTCAGATAGTGAACACTTAGATAATTTGAAGGGGGTGGCATTTTGTAGATCCTTAGATCTTTTACTCATGTTGGCTCTTTGAAATGCTGTTGTGGAAGCAGTAATAGCTGCTGTTCTAATACTCACAGTTTTTGGAGTCCAGACATTTCACAATCTTATGACAATTTATTTTCCTTACAGGAGTGTATTGTAACCATCTAGTCCTTCTTCAGCTGCTTTCCCTTGGGTGGGCCTGGTAAGTTTTTGTATTCTATCATAAATAGCTTTGTCATTGCAAGAAGGGTTAATTTATTTTCGGTCATTTTCTCCACTTGAATGTGGAGCAATAATCAGGTTCAGCTGTTGTTTGACTTTTTATAACAGTTTGTCATCTCTGTTTAAAATTGAAATGTACAGTACCAATATATTATAAACAAGAGCCAATGTGTGCCCAGGTGGCCAAGAAGGCCAATGGCATCCTGGTGTGTATCAAAAACAGTGTAGCCAGGGGGACCAGGGCACTTCCCTGTGCTCAGCACTGCTGAGGTCCCACCTCGAGTGCTGTGTCCAGTTCTGGGCCCCTGACTACAAGAAAGGTATTGAGGGGCTGGAGTGAGCCCAGAGGAGGACAGTGGAGCTGGGGAAGGCTCTGGAGCACAGGTTCTGTGAGGAGCAGCTGAGGGAGCTCATTCAGGAGAAAAGGAGGTTCACGGGGTACTTATCAATTTCTACAGCTGCCTGAAAGGAGAGTGTAGCCAGGTGGGGATCAGTTTCCTAAGTAACAAGTTTGTAGTTATTTGGGGGAAAAAAAATTACTTCCTTGTTGAAATAGGGCTTAGCTGTAGGCAGTTTCCCTGGGTGTTTGGGGATTTTTGTGTTGATGTGACTGCAGATCTTTGAGTTTGCATGCTGCATGATCACATACATGCATACTGTTCCATTTCATGTAGCTGTAGCAATGCAGAGCTTAATGGAGGCATAATGAGGCAGCAGCTCTAATGAAAGCTGAAATGTTTGCTCTTTATTTACATTAAGCCATTAAATAAGTGTATTCAATGTTTTCTCCATCCAGAATGAAGACAAATGTAAAGATGGCATGTCCAAGGAATTTTAAAAGGTGTAGACCTCCTGACTGAGCAGTGCTGTGTTTTTTATTCTCTTTAATTAGTAAAGTAAGTATGAATCAAACCTATGCTTCTGGGAGTTAAATGTGTCATTTATATATATCTATATATCTATCTATATATATATAACAATACTGAACAATAATACATTGTGCCACCTTAGTTTTAAATCTGCCAATATACTTAATTCTCTTGATGGCAGAAGATGGGGAATTATGTATAAGAATATGTAATACACAAAGGCTTTTTGAGAATTTGTGTATTTTAATTGGGTAGAATTATTTAATCTGGTAGAAAGTTCTAAATTACAAGAGTCATCATGTTAATGTACTGTTCTGATTTTGGAATTCTTCATAAATCACTTATGTAAATTTATGATGGTAGTGAAGGACTGCTAACAATACATCAGAGACTTCTTTGACTTATACCTGTTTGTTGCTTCTACTGCAGCAGTACCCAAATGTTTGGTATTAATATACCTTCTCTCGTGCTAGTTTCACTCTTTAAGTTTTTGCACTCCCAAATACCTTTCCTTAAAATAAATCCATGAGGTGATGGCTGGGGTCAGGTTCCAGAAGTACTTGGATCCTTTTGCTATGTTCTGGAGTCCAGGCCACATGTTACATATATTTAGAACTGTGATAACAATAATAGATTTCAAGTATTTAATGGTGAGATAAATTGTTTTTAACAATTCTCTAAGAATGTCTTTTCTTTTCTTTTTTCTTCTACCAGCTGCTGTTCTCTCACAGGTGAAAGTCATGATCACGCTAACAGAACTCAAATGCTTAGCAGATGCCCAGTCATCCTACCACATACTAAAACCATGGTGGGATGTCTTCTGGTATTACCTCACCATGATAATGCTGCTAGTGGCTGTGCTTGCTGGGGCTCTCCAGCTTACTCAAACCAGAGTATTGTGCTGTCTTCCTTGCAAGCTAGAATTTGACAATCATTGTGCTGTGCCTTGGGATTTAGTTAAAGCCAACCTTAACATGTCAGCTAGCTCGACAGCACCGATAATCGTCCCGCTTAAAATCCAGAATTATCTCCATCGGCAGCAGTATTCCTACATCGATGCAGTATGTTATGAGCGACAGCTTCACTGGTTTGCCAAATTTTTTCCATACCTAGTGCTTTTGCATACCTTTATTTTTGCAGCTTGCAGTAATTTCTGGCTTTACTATCCCAGTACAAGTGCCAGGCTTGAGCACTTTGTAGCCGTTCTTCAGAAGTGTTTTGACTCTCCCTGGACAACACGTGCCCTCTCAGAAACAGTTGCTGAGCAGTCTGCGAGGGAGTT
>VYZP01074332.1:27663-50372 GCA_013400635.1 Hypocryptadius cinnamomeus
AGCAGTCTGCGAGGAAGTTGCCGATAGCCAAGTCAAAAACAGTGATTTCATCACCTCAGTGTTCAGGAGACATAGGGGCCAGCAGGCAGTCCCTGCCATATTCACAACATGGCTTGGAAACAACTGGAAGAGAAAATTCCAGTGTTCTTGACAAAAAAGAAGGGGAACAAGCTAAAGCTATATTTGAAAAAGTGAAGAAATTCAGAGTACATGCCGAAGAAAAGGATGTCGTATACACAGTGTATATGAAACAGATTATAGTGAAAGTCTTCGTAGTTGTCATAATCGTAATTTATGTCCCCTACTATTTATCATTTATTACACTTGAAATTGATTGTGTAGTTAATGTTCAAGCCTTTACAGGCTATAAAAGGTACCAGTGTGTTTATTCGCTAGCAGAAATTTTTAAAGTTTTGGCTTCATTTTATGTTGTTTTGGTGATCTTCTATGGATTAACTTGTACTTATAGTTTGTGGTGGATGTTGCGAAGTTCACTTAAGCAATACTCTTTTGAGAAGTTGAGAGAGAAAAGTAATTACACTGATATACCTGATGTGAAGAATGACTTTGCATTTATTCTTCACTTGGCAGATCAGTATGATCCTCT
Organism: Hypocryptadius cinnamomeus; assembly: GCA_013400635.1. Taxonomy (NCBI): domain Eukaryota; kingdom Metazoa; phylum Chordata; class Aves; order Passeriformes; family Zosteropidae; genus Hypocryptadius; species Hypocryptadius cinnamomeus. The sequence continues at coordinate 28,271 of VYZP01074332.1, forward strand.
TTATTCCCAACGATTCTCAATATTCCTGTCTGATTTGAGTGAAAATGAACTCAAACAGATAAATCTTAACAATGAATGGTCAGTGGAAAAACTGAAAAATAAACTAGTAAGAAACTCCCAAGACAAGACTGAACTTCACCTTTTCATGTTAAATGGTCTTCCAGACAGTGTCTTTGAACTGACAGAAATAGAAGTTCTAAGCCTGGAACTTATTCCTGAAGCCAAACTTCCTTCAGCTGTGACCCAGCTTGTCAATCTCAAAGAACTCAATGTTTATCATTCATCACTTACAATGGATTATCCAGCAGTCAACTTTTTAGAAGAAAATCTGAAAACCTTGCGTTTGAAGTCTAGTGAGATGGGAAGAATTCCGTTTTGGGTCTTTCATCTAAAAAACCTACAAGAATTGTGTTTAACAGGATATTTCATGCTAGATCATCACAACTCCATATACAGTGACGGCTTTCAGGGGCTAAAAAATCTGAGATCAATTCACTTAAAAAACAACCTTTCCCGTATACCTCAAGTGATTACAGATCTTCTGCCTTCGTTACAACACTTGTCTATCAACAATGAGGGAAATAAACTGATAGTGCTAAATAACCTGAAGAAGCTGGTAAACCTGAGAACCTTGGAACTAATCTGCTGTGATTTAGAGCGCATTCCCCATTCCATTTTTACCCTAAACAATTTGCATGAAATTGACTTAAAAGAAAATAATCTCAGAACAGTGGAAGAAATAATTAGTTTCCAACATCTTAAGAATCTTTCTTGCTTAAAATTGTGGCACAACAGTATTTCATATGTCCCAGTGCAGATTGGTGCATTATCAAACTTGGAACAGTTGTATCTAAATTATAATAATATTAAGAATGTTCCATTGCAGCTATTTCTTTGTAGAAAGTTACACTATTTGGATCTTAGCTATAATAAGCTAACCTCCATCCCTGAAGAAATCGGTTATCTGACCAACCTGCAGTACTTGGCTTTGACAAAAAACCATGTAAGTAGAACTTTGAATTACCATTCAAAACCAAAAATAGACTTAAGCTGCTATTTCTTCTGGAACAGCCTCTAGCTTTTGTAGTGTTCATAATTAAAGTAAATCCAGAAAAAAGGGGTGGTGCTTGTTTAATTACTAAAGCTTTGGTATCAGCAAAGCTCGCATAATACTGAATAAGTACTATCCTGGTTTGTAGCTGCTTAAGGGCTTTGATCCAGAGATGGTATAGGTTAGCATGGCTGCAGAAACAGATCTTCCCTGCAGCTGTCAATCCTATGTAGTACTTCAGTGGAAGTGAACAGTGTTTAATGTTTACCTTAAAGCATCAAGCTGAAAGCTAAAGTGAATGAACAGCTGCTTGATGGGCATCTTGGGTGTATGACTGGGAAGAGGGAAATAATTGTGGTTGGTAGCCTCACAATCAGTGCTAAACTGTCTGACTTGTTAGTGTGGAGCTCAGCCTTGTGACTTCTTTTGAAGTTTATAATTGTTTTCATTGGTGAGGCTGGTTTTGGATGTTGTGTGTCAGTAGAGTGGGCCAGGATGACTGTACTGCACAGATAACTGCTTGTACAGGTTTCACAACACAGGAGCTGCTAATGTCTCTCCACAGTGTGTGCTTGTTCTTCAATAAGTGATTCTTAGGAATAGTAGGCACTGCCTCTCCCCTGCCACCTGCACACGTCTGCGTGCAGTTCTGCGTGCAGACATGGATGTGCTCCCCCTTCCAGGCTTGGCTTGTGCCAGGAGCTAAGCAGCTTTGTAAGAAAACAGGGATAATAAAACCATTGTGCACTGTCAAGCACTTGATCACATAATGATAGAGGAATTACAGTCTTCCTTTTCCTTTCATAAACTAAGAGGGTTTTTTACCCTAAAATAAAAAGGGGAAATGTCAAAACATGCAGCTGCACATAGGCTAACACCTTCTAATGTATTTTATTTTTGTTCTTCTCTTTCCTTTTTCTAGATCGAAATGCTGCCTGATGGATTATTTCAGTGCAAAAAGCTGCAGTTTCTTCTTCTGGGAAATAACAGTCTGATGAATTTGTCCCCTTTTGTGGGTCAGCTACTGAATCTTGTTCAGTTAGAGCTCATTGGAAACTATCTTGAATCACTTCCTGCTGAACTGGAAGAATGTCAGCTCTTAAAGCGAAATAATCTAATTGTAGAAGAAAGGTTGTTAAAAACACTTCCACCTCGTGTAAGAGAGCGTTTGCAGGCATGCTCAGATAAGTCCTGAGTTTAAAATGAAACTCTGTATTGATGCATTCTATAAGTCTTGCTTAATATCTCTCTAAAGATCTGTATAGGTAGAGAGGAGTGAAGGAGACAGAGCAATTTACAAATCAGTCTTAAAAGCATTGAACTGAGTTGATTGTATCGGAAAAGAAAAATTTATTCAGATTCAAACAAAAGATGCAGCCTTTTACAGGTAAACATGTTTGAATTTTGGAACATGAATTGTTGGTTAGGTTCTACTGATTGAAATAATTCAGCTAAATGTTTATGGTAATATTGAAAAAGAAAAGATGATTGCCTGGCTATAGTGAGAGTGTATATACTTTTTTCCTATGAGAATTTTTTCTGTTGATAGTGATGATTTAAAATAGTTTTATTCCTGCCATATGACGTCTAAGAACTGTCTGGAATTAGTTTCTAAATATGAACTCTTCTCTAACTTAGGATGTATTAAATTAAGAGTTTAAACTATTTGAGCAGTTTAATTGCATGGGGTACACGGAAAGCAATTTTTCAACATAACTTAATTTTTAAAAGCTTTTGACAAGTACTAAGCATTAATTCTATAATTGTGGAAGATGCCATTTGAATCTTGCTATTAAATACCTAGAACTGGTTTCAGCATTTTGTCTTAAAAATAGTAAATACAAAATTAATTGTTGCCTAGAAACTGGGAGGAATCAGAAGAATCTGAAGTAACTGTTGTGCGCATGTCCTAGAGAACCAGCCTTCCATTACTGCTCTTCAGAAACAATGATGGCAAATGGAACACAGTATGGTTGCAAAGTTGTCTTCTGTATGTTGTGAGCATCCCAGGTGTTAGTGTAGTGTATGTTGCTGATTAATATTTTTATAACTTCTCAGTACTGACTGCCTCAGTGCAGCTTCTCCACAGCCAGTTATTGGGGAGAGTATGAAGGAGGTTTGAAGTTTGTATTAGGTAGGGACAGAAAGACACAGATAAAACAAACTAAATAATCACACAACTTACAAGCATTTGGGAGGAAAAGACAGGAAGCATTATAAGCTTTGCCTCTTCTAGGGATGTAATAATTTCATAAATCATAGTGGTGCGATAAACTCTTATGCCATCCTTAATACTTGCAAAACTGGATGGAAATAAAATGTTTCCTGACTTCATTCTTCTGCTGTGCGCTGTTTTATTATATTTGAAGTCTTAATTCTCATTATGTTTATCATGTTCACCAGAAACACAAGTTATGCCCCGGGGAAAGAAGAGGTTAGCATTCTTTCCAAAAATACATTTTAAAACTTTAACATAATACGGTTTTCAAAAACCAATTTCAGTTATGGGTTAAGCAGATGAAGTAAACTGCCCTGAATGACCTTGTGTTCAAGAAGCGTGCTAACAAACTGCATTCCAGTTTGTAATAACAAATCATCACAGATAAAACTAGTTTTAGTACTAGACTACTTTAAGTCATCTCTTGCTCCCATTCCACATCCAGTTTTGTGGAGTGTAATGTTATTTTGAATGAAAATGCCCAAACAAGTCTGATCAACATGAAAGTAGATGTCTTTGCAGGAGCAGTGCAAGAGGTGCATGTTTAGCCACTGTACTGATGGCATTCCAAAGACCTTTGTAGTTGCAGCACTTTTCTTCTCAGGGAACTAAAATGTGGTAAAACGAATTGCTTTCTATGTAGTTCTAGAAATGTTTAGTTTAAACTGGTTATTTGTGTTTATGTGCAGACCAGTGCTGCTTGAACAGTGTTTCATAATGTCCATCCAAACTCTGTTAACTAATTTTGAGTTGTATAGCAGTCCCATAGGAATTGACATGGTTCATCAACAGAGCTAGTTGTGGTACATGTGATTAAACCACAATGCACTAACTTACACGCCTGTGGCAAGACTTATGTTAATAATTGCAATAGGCCTGTCTAGACTTCATAATTTAACATTAAAGAACACTTTATGCCAGGATTTGACACTTAAGACTTGCAGTCTAATAATTTTTATCAGATTAAATGAGCATTTTGTTTAAAGCTTTTTTTCTAAATTGTTGAAGGAAGCTGTTTTGAAAAAGTTAAATCAGCAAGTAATTGACTTGGCCAATTGCTTCAAATTTTAGGAATGCATCAGTCCTTTTCCATAATCAACCAAACTGATGAAGGTGAAAAATTATCATAAATAAATGACATTAGTTTTGTCAGGAGTGAATTAACAGAAATAACTTGGAGAAAGGTACTTAATTTCTAAAATGGTAGGGGATTTGAGACTCAAATGTATAATTAATAATAATTTTTTTTTAATAGGCTAAATGGGTTGCATTTTTTGCAGACTTTAATGTGGTCGCTCTGCACCCCCTCAGGAGGGTTGGATTATTTTAGCTGCATGTTTGGGTGTTTAAAAAACACCCAGACAAAAGCTGGAATGTGTAGAGGCTATGATATCTAGCCTTGTTTTCAAACCACAGTGTGCCTTTACTATCCCTTTTGTACCATGAAACCTAATCCAAGTGCTTAGAATTGAGGATGGAAACAACTGTAACTCTGAATTCCTTGAATTTGCTTCAGCCATTACCTTAATATTCACTATTTCTTCAAAACAAGGGAATTTTCAGGGAATCAATTTATGAATCCACTGTCAAATTTTGTACAATAATATTGTTGGCATCTAGTCTTTGTATAAATAATCATTTCCAATCAAAAAAAGCTTTTCAACTTGTTTGTGTTATATTGTGTTTAAGAACTTTGTATTGTGATCTTCCGTATCATGAACGTTTTGTTTAAAGATTAAATTTTTGTTTGCATTACAATTCTATGAACTGTTCTTTCTTTTTCACCAGAGATGTTGCATTTAATGCAAAGCTCAGAAGTTTGCTTCCAGCTGTCTGTATCTATGTGGCAGTAGGTCTGTCTTCTACAGGATGGTGTGAAGATCATGAACAGCAGTGGGAAATGAAAACTGTGGTTCATGTCAACACAGTTTTCATATTCTGGATTAGGAGAGAAGTTCTTATGTTGATTTAGAACAAAGCTTCCTTCTTAATTGTTGCTACAGACCCTTTTCCAAGTCTTCCACTTTAATTTTTGTGAGCTGGGTAAGTGTAAAATGCAGACTAAAATTGTACTGGGAGAAGCAGGTGGGCAATGATTCTCTCCCCAGCTCGGCACATACAGCTGTCATGTGGCTAAACTGCCATAAATAATGCTGCTCATGGTAAATCATGAATGTATTTCAAGTATTGCATGTGATGTTAGCTCAAACATCTCATTTCTCTTGAAATGCAAAATGATACCTGATTGCTTTTTCTGCAGGCTTGGGTTTGACTCCATGTTCTTAAAATAAGGGAAAAAGCTCATACTTGCAAGTAGTGTTACATATTCAAGTAAAAGTAAAGTATTTTTATTTTTCAAAATGAGAACCTTCCTAGTAAATTTTATGGAACTGTGGTCCTTTTTTCTTGGACATGAAATGAAATAACTAATAGAAAATGATGCAGCTTACCTGTTTCGAGGTGGTAGTGTTAGTAAAATAAAACAGATGATGATTTTAAAAGCTGTTTTTTCATGCTCCTACAGATTTGTGTATTTTGTTTTCATGGCTACATTATTGAACTTATTGTCACTCTAACAGTTAAAATTTTATTGGTCAGTAATCTTCATCATATTAACATACTTCCTTGGTTATGTGAGTTTTTCATCTTCAAGAATGTAATCTGAAGTTTGTTCTGTAACCATTTCTAATAAGTGACTCTTTCTCTCTTCCCTTTCTACCCCAATAAATGCCAGGATTATTGAAAACATTGTGTGACCAAATATAAGGCTACAAGCTCTGAAAGCAGGAGGCAGTTCACATCATCCTGTGGATTGTTTCTAGGAAGGATTTTGCAGAACTCTGACTATTTCTGGAGATCAGGAATTAATCAAGCTCCCACACTTTATTTGGCCTTGTTGGGTGGGCAAGTCCCTCAAATGTGCAAGCACAGTAGTGCATTTCCCAGAGGGATTGCAGAGACTGCAGTGTAGCTCCAGTGTGATAGTGAGTAATATAGGCTGTGGCAAGGGAGGGGGAATAGTAGTTGTTAGGAAGAAGTGAGCAGTGATACTATGGTCCTTTATGCTTACAGGATACAGCAATGTTTCAGGAATTCCTGTGTCTGGAGAAGTCTCCATCCTGGCATTACGTGAAGAGTTTGTCCCAGTGCTCCATTGCTAGGACGTGTAGGTGATGCAGGGGGCAGTAGCAACCCACTCTGGGGCTGGACTGGCACCTGAAAGGGTTCAGGGATTATCTCAGTCCAGTGTGTTTATTAAAGGACCATTACATCTTTGACTTTTGCTTCTTTATGTTACTCCATTTATGTGAATATCCATTCCCTCTTTGTTCGACTTCTAATAACCTATAATCTGTTGTTGGTATTTTGTACAAATGTGCACTCTGCTTCGTAGGAGTCAGCTAGAAGATTTTCAAGTTGTATGGATGTGCAAGTCATATGCATTTAACACTTGGAGATGTGGAAATGAGAGGATGAAAATGAGTCCACCTTCAGAGAGAGGGGTGAGGAATAATTCCTCCAAGTAATGGGAGAGATTGGAGAGATGGTTACTGCTGCTTAGCCCAGCAATCGGGGAAGTGTTTCCTGGGAAGTAGAACTTGCTGGCAGGCAGTTCTGACTGCGTGGTGCTTAACAAAGGGAGGTATCAGTGTGTAGTGCTTGTGGGCCTGCTGTTAAACAGGTACATTTATTACTTGCTCTAGCTTTCTTCCTGTTATAAAAATGATATTTCTATATTTACTGCGACTGTTGATAAGTGTTACTTATAACACCCTGAATAAAAGTTATTTCTTTTCTTTTCCCCTACCTCATACTTGCATATCTGTCTATTGCAGAACCAATACTCTTGTCAAAGATGTTGTAAAGCAAGTATTTGAAAAGTGTGGAGGGAAAAAAGCCAGTCAGTGCAATCTCTCTGGCAATGCAACTTGAAAATCTCTCAAGTCAGGGTTCAGGCTTCTAGATGGATATATGGATGGCAAGGGGAAGAAGGAATGTAGCTCATTACTCTTCATTTCAAACAGCCAACCTGCAAGTAAGTAGTGAACTGATTGATCATTTGAAATTGGCCTTGCTCAGTAGCAAAAATGCATAAAATTGTGATGAGACGGTTGGGTGGGGTTTTTTTAGTGAAGCTGTTCATTATAGCTAAAGGTGTTCATCACTCTGACCTCTGTGCTTTGGCTCTCTGGTCTAACCATTGTTTTTGCTTTTGCTGGACCTTATGCTGAGCTGATTCTATGCAAAAGCCTGGCAAAACACTTTAGTATACTAGTTTTCTGCTGGTTTAACAAGATGAATTAGCCTGGTACAGTCTGGCAAGTACCAAAAGCAGCAGAACAGGACAAAGATCAGTACCTCCCCTTATGATAACTGCTTAGGGTGCAACTTTTTATTTGCTTGCAGAGTAATTATCCTTGGCTGCCTCTTTGGTTTTATTTGATTTTTTTTTTTTTTTAGTTATAGTACAACATTACAACTGAATGGGCATGACTTCTTCTCATGGGTTATAATACATATATATCGCTACATATATGCACATACATAGATATTGAATGATGATCTGGTATTAAACAGGCTTAGGACACACAAATATACTAAATTTGTCTACCTAAAGTAAAATATTAAGAAGTGGAAAGTGTAAGGATAGATTTAAAAAAACTCTACAAGAGTTTGTAAATAGCATGTCTTGAACTGCTGTTACCAGATAACAGATAGGCTCACTTGCTGTGGCTGCACTGGCTGCCTGAAAATTTAGGAACAGATGGGAAAGTAATCACACTTCCATGCTGTATAACCCATGATTACTGGTGAATATGTGGGCTCATTAATCCCTAACACTCTGTTTTCCTCAGGTTGCTTGTGTTTTATCTAGATTAGTGTTCTATTATGGAGCAGTGATAGCAGTTTCTGTGCACTGTAGAAGATTTTCTACTACTTAGGGATGATTCTGGTTCTCCAGCAGCAGTTGCTGAATTGTATTTCAGTGTGTGTTAAGGCAACCCGAAGTTGGCATTGCTTTTTATGAGGTGGACAAAGTGGCTGTGTCAAAGCAACACAGTGTAGTGTAGTGGGAGTGGAAAACTGAAGAGGGCAGAAAAGCTAGAGCAGGAGCTAGACCAGCTGTTGTAGAGCAAGTCCTTTTCACTGCTGAATCTGGCCAATGAGAGCTACTGCTAGTTATTCCTTCAAAGCAGTCTGTCTCATTAAAGAAAACTGCTGAAGTAACTTGAGGGCTGTGCAGGGGATTGATTCTGTAAGGTGCTGAGTTTTTGAGAAACTGCTTAGTGAGTGTACTTGACTCCCACCCAAAGCTAGCAAAAGTTCAGAGTATTCATACCACTCCAAATAACTCAAGTTATTCAACTCGTTCTTCAAGATGTCTTGGTAAAAGGATCTTGCAAAACAAAGACTTGTTTTCTTCTGTGGTTATAAATTATAACATATGCATAAAAAGGAAATAGGTAAGTTTTCTGGTATATAAAATAGCTAGAAATGAACAACAATGTCAAAGGCAAGTACATATGAATCTTATTTGATTTTAATCTGGTTTTATGCCAAGTGGGTGTGGTTTTGCTGGCTTGAGAAATAAATCTACTAAACAGTCTGAACTGATAACATGTTCTTTCCTGCATTGCTTCAGAGAAAACTGATAAACTCAGTAAATTTAAAATTTTGTTCCTGAGTCTTGCTTTCAGCTATAGATGCCTGTTTTTCTGTATTTAGTAATGCTAGCATGTTATAAAGACAGGTTGATTTTCATTGCCATAGATTTACACAGATCCACCATGATATAAACAGAGCCTCATATTCCATAGCAGAGGAGACTGAAATTCTACATAACATTTCACGTTGCAGTAGGCTACCACACATAGTTACATTATTTATTATGTTAAAATGGAGGCATTTAATAAGTTAAGCTCACAAATAAAGATTAATAGTCAATAGAGTAGTGCTTCTGATACCTTGATGAAAAGTGGTGCATGTTTTACGCTGCCCTGCACTTAGTTCTTAATATATCAAAGATGTTTGTTCTGGAAATGCACAACTGTCAGAGAGAAGCTGAAGCAGTGAGCAGATGGGGAAGTGGAATATGCACACAAACTGAATGTTTTTGAGTCAGCAATGAAGTAGCAAATAGTGCATGACAACTTGTCTTTTAAGACTTCAGGGATAATCAGTTCAGATCTCAGTCATTTGCTTCCTTGGAGTATTGCTCCAGGACACTGCAGACTCAAAACAGAAGTGGAGCAGAGTACAAGTTGAGGTTTGGGAATTATTTTTTTTCCCTGAAAAAAGCTGCTGTTTTTTCTGGTTTAGGTCAGTTTGGGGTTTTTAACAGAAAATAACAAAGCTGTGCTGCAGAAGTCTGCTATGGTTAATAAGGCTTTGAGCTCCATTAAGTTGCAAAATCCCTCTTGCATTTTTCAGAGGTTTCTGTCTTTAATTGTGCGCCATTTGATTTCAACTGCCTTTTCTCATTAACAGCCCACCCCTAAGTGAGTTTTAATCATAATAATAATTCCATAGGGCAAAGGAGTCCCCCAAAGCTTCTAGATGACAGAGAAAATTATCTCCTGTGTGTCTAGGTAAACATTCCTTTGGCTTCTGTATTGAGGTCAGGGAGACACTAAATCACTGTGGTTGCTGTCTCTCCCTTAGGGTCTAGCTGATGACAAAATTACAACCGGGTATGTAAGAGAATCCAGGCTTGTGCTGGCATGAGAGAAGGAGCTGGGAAGGGCACAGTAGAGCTGATTATTTCAGTGGCTGTGCCACTTCTGATCATCTGGAGATAGAAATACATAGTGACCTACATAGTGGCCATACATAGTGACCTACATAGTGGCCATTTCCAACTATAAAACGTAGAGTAGGAAACACACAGATTGGGAGGCAAGCTCAGTCATTCTAGAGGCTGTCCCTGCTATATGTTGGAAGAATTGAGCTGGCAAAGGGTACTGGAAAAATACTATTTGGAAGGGAAAGCTTTGGTTGTAGTTCTGAGTCTCCCCAGCATTTCTTCTCGCATCTTTAGCAGTGTTTAGCTAACAGCTGTACTTTTTGCCATCTTCATAGAGTTAAGTCAATGGTTCCTTGGCAGTTATTTAAGTCCAGAGGTCAGTGAGGAGGGAGTAGCATTTACCTGAACTTTTTCTCAGCCAAAGTAATATGGTAGAAATTCAGACAGCTTTTTAGTGTAAGCTGAATAAACTGATACTGAATCAGATTGCTGGTGAAGCGTAGAAAATTCATCCTGTGCAACTGGAGACCTGACATATTTGTCAAATCATGTCTTTGCCTTTCCCTCCCAAAATAATAATGTATCCTGAGAACATCTCCAGTTGAAAGAGAGACTGTATGCCGAGGAACGCTAACAAAAGGACTGCAGTCATTTACGAACAGTTACACTAATGTAAAAGGTATGCGTGTATGGTAATTAAAGATTGAAAAATTAAGCTACTAGTAAGTGCTCAGAAATGATCAGGTATTGCCCAGGAAGCTAAAGTGAGCATTTGAAAAGCTCTGCAGTGTTTTGCTTTGCTTTTTTTTTTTTTTTTTTTTAATCTCCTATTGAGATGCCAATTTATTTCAGCTTTGAAATGCCCCAAGAACTTGCATAAGGCGTTTCTACTGCATTCTCGTACTTTGCACCGCCTCAGGCAATGGTACCTTGCTCTCCCCCTGACGGCGCTATTGCCTGCCTGGCAGCCGTGGCAGGGCTGCAGGTACCGGCATCTGCTCTGCAAAGACCGTTTGAAAAAAGCATTTAAATGAATTAAATACGAATTATAAGGTAAGCTCCTTGGTTTGACTGTAAACACACCCTTGAGTTCCAGTCTCTGCAGTATGGAGCAATACACTAGAAACCAGAATGGAAAGCTTATGTGGGGGCAGCAATACCTGTTTGTCCTCACTGTGTGCAAAGCAAATGCACTACCCAAATAGCAAACCACTAAGGAATTCCTTGTTTTAATGTATGGATTTGAATTAAGAATGTGCATTTTCAGTATACTTTTTGCTGTCAGGGTGTCTGCCCAGTTTTGATGCTAATCAGTCCAAGATGAGAAATAAGCTGGGTTATTAAGATGGATGTTACTATTGCAAAAGTTGTATTAAATGAAAAACATCTTGGGAAATGAGAAATCCTTTTCCACTGAGAAACAGCTTAATTCTGGAGGGAATATAAATTCTGTTAATCTTCTTCCCACTTGTAGTCCCTGTCAGAATAGTTACCTGGAGGCATGCTCTGCTCACCTAATTTCCCTTTTGCTGGTATCTCTTTCTACATTGCTTAGGCTGTGTCACTAGGGTGAAATGTACTTGCCTTCTCAGTCCTCAAATCGTTTTTGTTGTTTAACCTTTTCTTGAATATCTTAGTTTCTTCAAGTATCTTGAGTGGGTCTGCTGGAAAGTGGTTTTTTCTTCATTTCTTTTGAATAAGTGGGAAAATGAAACACTTGTTATTTTGAATCTGTAGATAAGTTCTGGGTAACTTCATAAGGCATCATGTATTGCCTTCTGGTTTTATTCTATGAATGTACAATATAACACAAGCTACATGATGTTCAAATGTAATTGAAAAAATTGTTTCATTATGTAGAATGAATGAGATTTAAAAATCAAATGCATAGCTTGCTGGTGACAAATTCTTAGTGTCTAATAATATTTTTTATTACAATCTTGTGTCTAAAATGTTGTGTCTATTGGGTTATGTCAGCAAACAAATAGACAGTGGGTTAGTTGGGGTGTTCCTCTGCTGTTTTGCTTATTTGCAATGAATCCCAATTGTCACTTTTTGCTTCATTTCTGTGATTTGAGAAATCTATTTAATACATTGCTGCTAGCTAAGGTGCTTTCTTAACTGACTCTGCACCCTCTGATTTTCTCCTGGATTTTCTCCATGATGTCTGTCTCCAAGGTCTGCTTTGTTCAGTCCTTTCTCTCTGTGTTCATTTTCTCTTTTGAGTTTGCAGCCACTGTGCAGTTGTTCTCTAGTTAAATCTCTCTGCGTGCATATTTGAGCTATAAGGCTGCCTTTTGGGGGTCTTTGTTTCAGCTGGGTGTTCCTGTTCCATGGAAGAGATGTGTAACTGCTCACTTCCATGAAGAGGGTGATGTTTTCATGTGCCAGCTTCAGTGAAATTGTTGTCTAGCTGCTGCCAGAAATGTTTCACTGTGATCACGCCACCAGGCATCCCCAGACTAGTCACTGAGGTCAACATCACCTTCTCCAGCTGGAGCACCAACTACCACATCATTATAGGATGGTTGCTTGCTTGTAGAAGAACATACTCCAAAATGCTTTGAATGTTCATCAAGGTGTATTCCTGATCCTGCCACTCTCCAAGGTTAGAAGGACAGAAGATGGAAGACAGGAGTTAGTAATTTCTCAGTGGCAGCTTTTTAAAGGTACCAGGAACCAAAAAGAAAAAAAAAAATATGATGGCCTTTGCCTTTCTGTATCTGAGGCAGCTTTTGGTGCCTTGGGGAACAGTGGCAAAGCCAAGATGATAGAACAACAGAACTGGTCTGGAGCCATAGCTGTGCGTCAGAGTTGTGGTCTTCTGCTGATGTGTGCAGCCAGGGCTCCTGTCAGTACAACAAGCACTCCATCAGTGTCAGGACTCTTGGGGATCCCTGGGATTTTCAAGACACACAGGTATTGTCTTTGCATTCCTACCTGAAGATGGTTTTTACTGTTTCTAGCTTGAAGATGCATGCAATCAGTCTGAAGTCTGGCAAACTATTTCATAAGTGGGTGGAAGCTGAGAAGACTGAAACCCAGGAGGAAAAGTCTAATACTGCGTCATTTCATAAACAGCTGTAGGAATGAAGCCTGGTCTGCAGATCAGTGTCCCTGAAGATTTTCTCATACTTGAGTTATTTAAAAGTGACCTCCCTTTTACAGGTTTTCTGGTGTTTTAACTTAATCTTTGAGGCTTTTTCTTGGCTGGAACACTTTGGAAATACTATCTTCCTCCCCTAGGTAGCCACTTATCTCTCTCTTCATGCAACTTGAAGGAACTCCTGTATAACTGAGACTTCTTTTGGTATATTTGTTTGAAGTCAACCAGCACATTAAATATTTACTAGAGGAATGACAGAGATTGCATCATTAATGTTTATGCTTTACCTAATTACCTCTGAGAATATGATGTAAATAGTCTTCCTCCTAAGAAATCTGCAGAAACTGTATTTGTTACTACAAATGCAGTAACCTCTGGGTCAATTAATCCATTCCACATTTAATGAACTTTGAAAGAGGTGAAGAAAGCAATACTTTAAGTGAGAGGATGGATCAGAGTTTCAAGTGTGCATCTATACATACCAAATCTCCTTTCAGCTTTTAACTTTATCAGCAAAGTCTAACATAAACAGATGAGAGAAGAGAAAAGGAAGATGGACCTATCCAAAGGCACAAAACAAGATTGCCTGAATGATCCTGGGTGTAATTATCAAAGCTTTAACTAATCAGGGTTTTTGTTGTTGTTGTTGCTTCTGCTGGAAAGTTGCTCATCATTTCCTGTCTTTCTGTTTTTTTCATAATGACTTAATGTTCTTGTCAAATTCATAGAATTTGAGCCAGTAGTGTCGTTTTATTTGTTAGACTGGAAGAAAAAGGAATTTAAACAGTAATTGACAACTTTTTTTTTTTTTTTTTTTTGATCCTGTAGGAGTTCTTTCCTCAGTGGTTTTTAACAAACATGCCAGAAGAGGGAATGCAGACTGCTCTCTATTCTGGCTGGGCTGCCTGCATTGCTGTCTTCCTTTTCAGCTAATGCAGCTTGACTGTTTCTGGGCTATAAGCAAAGTCCTGTGAGCTGTGCCAGGCAGCTCTCCCAGCTCCTCCGGGCTGGCCCAGTACCTCTGCACAGTGGTGCCTTTTGTGGGGAAATTGTACTGTGATGCATGGACTGAAGGCCACACCACTAAGATGCTGTGGAGGTAATGGCAAAATACAGGTACAGGGCCAAAAAAGTTTCCTTCCTGTTCTCTTTTCAAAGCTGGTCTATCACTTCTGGGAGGCTGGCACTGCTGCATGCTTTCCCAACGTAAGCCTGGAGGAGTTCTATCTATCTGGCATACAGTGCTGCTGTCAGAGCTGAGCTGAAGTTCCACGAATAGCATGAGCTGCCACAAGCTGATGGTTCTGCTGAGGGAGGTGGCTCTGCTGCCCTCTCCATCCTCCCCTCCCTGCAGACACTCGGGCAGCTGTGCAGAAAGCACAGGGAAGCCACAGCAGCACTGGGCATGGGCCCAGGCACCCGCACACTCCCATTCATCCTGCACGTTGTGGTGCGCCCATGGCACAGCTCTGGCTGGGCTGCACCCTGCCCTGTCACACTCGGGGACACAGAGGCCACTGACTGTCTCCTGCTGGCAGTTTGGGTGTAGTTCTGTGATGGCAATGAGGGAGTTTAGCTGCATGGATACAGGCTGTTCTTGGCAATATGTGAATATGAAAAGTAACTCCAGTATCATATCCTTGTTCTTTAAATTTTGATAAGCTGCCTGTAGCTAGTTGTTCATCCTTGGATGCACGTAAGTGGTTTTGTTTTTTTTAATTCCTGCATCTCCTCTTTGCTGCACCAGAAAGTAAATAAGTAACAGAAATATGAGAGCATTTGAAAACCTGTTTCATGAAGTGCTTGCTTTTGTGTTCCATCCAAGCATCTTTGTACATTCAAGTACCACCTGAAACAGGAGGAACACAAACACTGAACAGTAACCCCAATGTCACCTGAGTTTGACACCTGAAGCTGCAGACTTTACTCACTAATAACCAGTGTCAGGACCTGAGATGTGCTTGATAAAGCTGAGGATCAAACACTTCCAGGGTTGAAACCATACCAGATTTTCTACTTGTAAGAGCCCACTTATTTTTAAATCAGGCTTCCTCCAGTATGTTGGAGCAGAGTCTCTCTGAAGAAAAAGAGCAAAAAGCACTCGTGGAAGGATTGCTTTTGTTATATACAGAGGCCAAATTTTTGCACATGCTATGTGATGCTTTCTTCTGAAAGTTCTCTGCATAACCTCTGCTTCAGAGTAGGTCCTAGTCAGCAGAACAGATTTCTTAATGAAAATGAGCAGTCAGATTTCCTGTTGCTTGTGTTCCCCAAATCAATTGTGCCCCTTTCTCCTCAGAACTGTAGACTTCATCTCTTTCTATATAATTATTGCCTTTTACCTAGTCATTCTTTTATTATTGCTGGATGGGAAGCATGGACATAAAGCTCCTAACCTCTCTATTAGAACTCCATTCAAGCTAAAAGTGGATCTGGTTTATAAGATAAAATCACAGAGAAGTTATATTTTATGCTGAGATAATTTTGTACTGCTTTGTTTCAGAGTCTGCTCTTGACATCTAGGCTTCCTGTTGGCTTAGCAAAGGTCCTACAGCATGTCTATTTTCTTCATTCTTCTTTTCACAAGCCAAAATACCCTGGTGGTGTAGACACTGTCAGCATTACCTTTGTTCCTTCTTTATACTTGTATTTTACACAATAATCTCCAGGAAACAATCCTATTCCTGGAAATTCATCACATTCCATGCAGTTGTGTGGCCTCTCTGATGGTGTTTTTCAGCTGCTTTAAGTGATTCAGTGGAACTTCAATTTGTGTTTGAGATTCCTGGAAGGTTTGTCATATACAGTGCTCTAAAACCACAATACAGCAGATGAAGGCAGGCAAAGAAAAATGCACAATTCTGTCTCTTAAATTATTATTGACCAGTCTATAGGGGAAGTTGTTTGAAGCATTGAGTTTTAAATGTCTCAAGTGTAGGTATATAATCAGCCTCTTGCTGAAAAAAGAGTCAGTGTACCACATCCATTTCAACCAACAGCTAGACTAAAACAGCTTGCATGGATGTTTCATCCCCTTGCATTTGTGCTACAGTAAACAACCCTATCTCTTATCTTAGCTGCATGAGGATTTCTTTTATATATGTATGTGGAAATACATGCAGCCTTAATTCTGAATAGTCTGATAGTTGTTCATATTGATAGAATGTTTTGGCAATGCAGCCTGGACTGCTTGTACAAGTCTGCAAATCACATCCACCAGAAACATCTCCAGCTGTGACAAGGGAAGACTGGAGCCCTCAGACTATCATATTTTACTTGTGTGAAGGGCTTACAGCCAGAACATGGAGGATACAAAAGCACTTAAAGAGAAGAAAAGAAATAATGATAGAGAAATAATGATTAAAGAAATGATAGAGACTTTTAAATGTGAAGTCACTGACTTGGCTGAATTTGGTGTAGTCCCAGAAGAGGCCGAACCACTGACAATCGAGGAAAGGTAAGAGTAAAAATGAAAATATCAGGTGCATGCTCTGTGTATGAGGCCTGAATAAGCATGACATTGGACTGACAATTAGTGCAGGCCACAGATGGCTATTATTTATGCCCCCTCATCACAAAAGCTTATTCCAAACACTGTGATGAAATACATGGTCTTTTTGGCTGTTCCCCCCCTGAAGTAGAGGGAAGTAGCCAGAGCTGAAATTGTAAACTATCCCAAAGCTTTTTTTGGTGGGATGTTTTTCCAATAGTTGGATCAAATTGATTCCTGGTGAACTGCAAGGAGCAAATACATGACTGAAAAACAACAGCGGAAGAAAACCCTTTTACCTGTGAGCACTGAAATGGAGGCAAGTCTGAACACAGCAGACATAATTGCAGTGGGGTCAGATGCCTTCCACGTGAAGTGGCTGACGAAAACGCAGGAAGCACAGTGCAGGATCCACACTGACTTCCGCTGGTGCAAGTGGAGCTGACCTGGATCTGTGTCATGGATAAGCAGCAGAACACCAACCCATTCATTCATCTCTGCGTGGGCCTCGTCCCATGACGCAGGAAGCGCTGGGAGCTGTCTGCTGCCATCGATTCCCTCTGACTGAAAGAAGGCTCCAGTCCCAAAGGAGGCTGGTGTGCCTCATTCCCCACGCCTGCCCCTACGGCACTGCGCTTCCACAGCCAGCAGGAACGCTGACACAGGACATGCTTTCACTGCCGACTGCCTCAGTGGTGCTCAGCACTATAAATCCAAAAATACTATTCGTTTGATCTAAACAGCCTCTACTGTCTTAGGAATCTCACAACTCTTACAGCTACTGAGCTTATGCAGAAACCACCAACACATTTTGTTCCTTATCTGTCTCTCTATCAGATAACCCCCTGTGCAGGTAAGTTACAGACTAGCTTATCCCCAGTCCCCTGAGACTTCCTCTCCTGCTAATCAAGAGGAATTTCAGGGAATCATTTAGATGTGTGGTTTTTTTCAGTGTTGTTCTGTTCTAGCAATTAACACAAAACATTGTTTAAGTTTAGGCAGCCAAGACTGCTGCCGTATTTTAGTGCTTTCTAATTTTGAGAATCTATTCTAATCCTGACCCTTTCCCAGCTAACAAGCATACCATATGTCTGATTACTCAGGTTCCCATGCAAAATAGGAAATTAAAAATTCCAGATGATTAACAAACATTTCTTCTTGTTTATTTTGAGATGACTGTTTTAAAATACCATGAAAAAAATTTAGAGACTTCTTTCTCAAACATTTACTTTATCGTTTAGATGTGTAAAAGATGTTTTCATTAAGAATGTGCTGTTTGTGCTTTTTAGAATATGATTTATTGACACTGGTTTGCTACCAGTAAAAGATATACAATTGACTGTTTAAAGACAGTGGACAAAAGGGTGGGTGATTCCATGGTGGGATTTCAGAGGAGGGGAACTAGGCATAGACATTCTAAGCTAGTTTAATGACAGTGAAAGACTTGAATCCTCTTCAAAACACTCAAGCCCAAAGCATGATGCAAACTGGAGCACCACCAACAGCCTGTTATCTCTGCAGGATGTCAGCCAGGGGAGCAGGTCATGTAATCAGTACTCCATCCAGTACAGGACGGAGCCAGGATACTGGTCAGGAGAGGTCACTGCTCTGGCAAGTAGAGACTCCCCTAAAATTAGAGCTTCATTGTACTAATGTAGAGATTCTGTGCATGAGTTTGGTTATGAGCAGACTAATTTGGTGAGAGGCAGAAAGCTGTTGAGAAAACCAAACTCTTGAATTAAGCCATCTCTCTGTGAGTGCTTGAATGAGGGGAAGAGGTGGTTCCCACTCAGGAGAAAGCCTATGTGTCTGATCCAGCTACAGCATTTCAGTAGAGAACATCAGAGGGGTAAGGCTGGGAGGCAGCACTGGGACAGCCTCAGCTGCCACCTGAGGACAGCAAGCCTACTGCTTGATTCTTGTCCTAATATTCTCCACCAGAAGTGTTTGTCCTTGCTACAGCTTGTTCATTCAATCACACCCATAAATGTGCATTGGTGGTAATAAACGCCTCTGTTATTTTGGAAGTAGCAGTTAATAAAGTGCTTGCTCTGAGCTTGAGCTGCTGGGCTTCATCCCTCCTGCCTCATGTGAGCTACCCCCACTCACTGCATCACATCTAAAACTAGATAAAACGCTGTATCCCATGAAGTGCAGGGCTCAGTAGCTCAGAGCTGCACGAGCTGGACCAGGCACAGCTGCACAGCTTCCCAGTTAGGAAGATGTTTTCAGACAGATCACTGAAGAACACTTAATGATGATCAGAAGTGTTAGAGGTAAAGCAGCCTTCATATCCAGGAGCTCCAGTTCAGCCAAAGAAAAATGGGAGCTAATTCTATTTCTTTTGGTATGTCTTTAGCTCTGTATTTTCTCAACAATGTGTGGGGACAGCTGTCAATAGCTCTAGAGGTCTAGAAACATCTACTTGGGCCAAATTCTTCCCCGAGGTAGTTGCACTGCTTTCATTGTAATCATACCAGTGATGAATGTGGCTTTTCTTCACTTAGGAACAACAAAAGAGCTCATGAGATTAAACATTCTTTCAGTGCTTTCCTTCCATTAAAGCAAGTTTCAGTACTTAGAAAATGCAGTGGGCTTAAAAATTGGCTGTATTCTTCATCCTGCTCTGAAGAGGTTTGCTTCAGGTTCCAGACTCAGCCCATAGCATCCATGCAATTTATTTTAGAAGTCTGTATTCCCAGTGCACTGCTATTCTTTAAACATCTGGTGCACTTAAAAATAATATTTCAAAAGCACTAATAAGGGGGGAGAAGGGTTAAAATGTGAAACTAGAGAAGAACAAACTGGGGAAAAGAAATTCTGACAGAAACTTCAAGCAGCTGAGAAACACTAGAGCTGTCAAATAATGCATTTTGGAGTTGAGCTGAATCAAATCACAGAAGCGCTTTTTCAGTGCTTCGTCTGAAAGCAATTTAGCTTTTCTGTGTTAGCAGATTATGCTGTTTTCAACAGTTGTTGGAGTGATGACTGATGAAAAGCATTTTCATTGTGGGTGTACTTCCAAGTACAGACAGAGCTGTGGCACTCAAACCCCAAAGGGTTTTCTTACCCTGATCTCTCCTGAAGCTGCGGGTAAATGGTCGGTCAAGCTCTGTGCAGCACTCTTCCCTCAGACCCAGCTTCAGTGCGGCTCTTGGGACCCCAGACTTCAGTGTATGGGATGGCTTTGTGTTTTTCTTGGGATGCATCCTCAAATCATGAAGGGATTGGAGAGGAGAAAAAATAACCCCAGAACTCTGAGCAAGAATCAGTAGAAGATGGGGGCTGTACCTGGCAGTTGATGCTGAGAAAGGACTTCAGGATTAGGCATCCTGAACCTGGATCACACGTGACAATCAGCCCATGGCTCCATGAACAGAAGATAATTCCAATGTAAGCACTGGCAGTGTAGTCTGTCCCTGTGTTCAACTGAGTTTGGAGGCTGGTCTGTGATAGTTTTAACTCGGGTGCAAATCAAACCCTATGCCCAGTTCTGTCACAGTGTAAGTACCGCAAGGTAGCACTCAGTACCAGCAATGACACTTGGAGAATCTCCAAGTTATGAATGACAGGATAAGGCAATTGACAGTAAAAGGCAAATGTACTAAGTTTGGAATTATGACATTTCTTATGTGATCTGTCCCGCATTCCTCTGGAGTCAATGAAAAAGAGGCAACAGTGAAATCAAAGCATGTCAAAAACCTGCGGTCATACAGATAGTTGAAACCAGTTACTGTTGCCTACCATTTTAGTAAAAGAAATACTCCAAAGTTACTTCAGATTTCACCAGTCTAGATGGTCTTAAAATAATGCAGGAATTCACAAATAAATTACAATTTTCTGCAGGCACCAGAATTTTTCCACTAGAGCAAAGGTATTTGGAGTCCCAGTTCTGTGTTTACTATCAAATGTGTATTTTTGGGTCTTCTTCCACCAGAACTGCAGTATCCTCCATCCCCAAACTCAGCAGCTATATTTATCCATGGACCATGTTTTCTACTGCAGTATCAGTGACCTTGCCTGTAATTATTCTTCACAGGGGAAGCTTAGCTCAGTCCTCCAAGTACTGCAGTAACTCTGAACAAAAATAACCCCAAAGTCCACAACAGGAAACGTTAACAATGGCAGGATTACTGGCCACCATGTCACCGTAAAATAAACGAGCAAGAGAGGGAGTTCAGGGAAAAGCAGCACCATAATTAAGTAACAGGAGAGACTGACTTATGAGGAAAGATTAAATGAGCTAAGCAATGATGAAAGGGTGAACGGAACAACTGCCTCCAAATATTTGAAAGAAGAAACCATCCAGGACAGGGAGGGATTCTCTAAGCTGCTGCCAGCAGTTAAGAGTAATGGAAAGAAACCAATAAAATGAACACAGCAGTCACCCTAACTATTTCTTCAGCTCAGAAAAAGAAACCCAGTGCTTTTGGTGGTGTGGAAATCTTGCTCATTTGTCCTGTTTTATTTCTTAGCCATATCCCACAAAGCATGGGGGAAACACTTAAAATTATGTAATGGTGCAATATTGCTGAAATGTTTTAGGCTGGCAGCTCTGAAGGACTGTGAGGGAGCTGTGCTGACATCCTCTTCCAGCTCCTGTCAGACTCAGACCCTCATTTCTTGAGGTGCCTCAGAAAGGCCTGAGGTTTCAGCTGAGAAAAGCAGCTCTGCACAACAAAGCACTTAAGCAAACACTTCAGGCAAGTGATGAACTGAACTCCCACAGCTATAAATCACATCCACGATTCCCAAATGAGGAACCTGAGTCTGCCCTCAGCAGTCCCTGGAGCAGACGGTCACAAAGTACACGAAGTCAGAATTCCCCACAGCTATCCCTGGCAGACCTTTGGTTCACATCCTAATGTAGTTAATATTTTTGCAGCAAAACAGCTGTGAGGCATCATGTTGTGTTTGTTTTCATTAACTCCTCCCCAGTGGGCTTATATATTTGTATTTCCTTGTTTACATATTTGTAGTGTCCCTAGGGGGATACACACACTACCCCTAAGGTTAGGGGCAAGTTATTGGAGGGCAAATACCTCCCTCTGATGCACAATTTGTCGTGCCTCTTTGCTCTGCCAGAGATGTAAATCTTTCTGGAAATGTTAGACCAAAGTCCCTTTAAACATGTGGTTTCTTTCAGCAGCAGTTTTCAGACTGTGCTTTTTGAATTGCTGGGCCAGAAGTTTGTGTTTCCAATTGTCACTCTCTGAGACACTTTTCCATTGTTAATGCAGTCCCAGGCGCTTTACAGCCTGCTCTCTTTATAGTTGTTCCACGGCCCTGCGTGTTGAGGTCCAGATCTTTCCATCACAATTTGTGCTGTCATTCTCCCGACGCGGCGCGAAGCCGCCCGCCCGCCCGCGAGAGGACGGCGACTCGCGGCTCCCGCCGCCGCTTCCCACGGCACCGACCGCGCTCCGTGCGGGCCATGGAGCAGCCCTAGCCCGGCCCGTCCCTGCCGCGGCCGCTCCGCCAGCCCCCGCCTC